>JABUQX010037257.1:35000-45000 GCA_015478945.1 Trachelipus rathkii | reverse complement strand
CCAGATACTCTTATACAAATATCTTTTTTTAATGCATATTTACAGTAATATGTTTATTTCTTTTAAGGCTTTAGCTTTATATTTATTCTTCATTTTTTTCTATTTTCAGAACACTATGAGTACTTCACGAAGAGCCTGTTTGAATAACCCCAATGTATTCTGCTACATCTGTGGTGAATATTGCCAGGAGAACCAAAGAAGAAATATTACTAACTTTGTGAAGCAAGCATATCTGGCATACTTTGGAATGAAACTCGGAGACCAAGATAAGTCTTGGGCTCCCCATATGGTCTGTAAAACGTGTGTCGAAAATCTACGTCAGTGGAAAAATGGACGAAGAAAAAGGTTTAAAATTTGGTGTGCCTATGGTATGGCGGGAGCCAAAGAATCACCACAGTGACTGTTATTTTGTTTGGTTAATGTGAAAGGTATCAATCGTTACAAGAAACGTAAATTTGAGTATCCGGATTTGGAATCAGCAAGGCGACCTGTACCACACTCCGACGATGTCCCCATCCCAGTGTTCACTACACTCCCAGACCTAGCATTGTCTGATGAAGAAGAAGATATCCAGGATTTGGTGTGCACACGTGCAGATGGTGGTAGTGAATGTGAAGAAAGCACTTGTACACACACAGCAACAGTTCTCCCAGGAAGAGATCAATGATTTAGTACGAGAGTTAAGTCTCTCCAAGCAAGATTCTGAGCTTTTAGCATCTAGACTAAGTGAAAAGAACTGTCTCAAGGCCGAATGTAAAATAACTTTTTTTTTTCACAAGAGAGGTAGAACTTTTTCCAAATTTCATTGAAGAAGAAGACCTAGTATACTGTAGGAACATCCCTGACTCCTACTCCAAATGGGGTTACCTAAATACCTAGGACCAGAAGATTGGCGATTGCTTATGGATAGTTCAACGAGAAATTTGAAGTGTGTTTTATTGTACAAATGCAATAGTTGTGCATCGATTCCAATAGGTCACCAACAAAAAACTGAAAGAGGAATATGAAAATATAAGAATGATCTTGCAGAAGCTAGATATAATGAACACCAGTGGTCTATATGCGTTGATTTGAAATGGTCAACATCTTACTTGGGCAGCAAATTGGATATACTAAGTACCTTTGTTTCATATGCTTGTGGGATAGTAGGGCTAAAGAAGGCCACTGGGAAAAAGTTGTATGGCCTGCTAAGGAAAATATGACTGTAGGTACATCAAATATCATTAACGAACCACTGGTTGACAGGGGAAAGATTATTTTCCCACCACTCCACATCATACTAGAGGGATGAAGCAATTTGTTAGGCCCTAGACAAAGATGGTGAATGTTTCAAATATATTTGCAGATTTTTTCCTTCCAGGGTTGAGTATGGAGAAACTCAAAGCTGGAATCTTTAGCGGCCCTCAATTCGCCAAATCATCAAGGATGACAATTTTATAAATTCCATGACTGATATTGAAGCATCTGCCTGGAAAAGTTTTGTCTTGGTTGTTCTTCAGAACTTTGGGCAACCATAAATCTGCCAACTGTGTAGAACTTGTACAGAAAATGCTTTCAGATTAAAAATTTGAATGCTAATATGAGCATAAAAGTTCACTTTCTACATAGTCACTTAGATCGGTTTCAGGATAATCTAGGATGTTATAGTGAGAAACAAGGGGAGAGGTTCCATCAAGATATCAAGGTGATGGAAGAAAGATACCAAGGAAGATGGGATACACACATGATGGCAGACTATTGTTGGAGCCTTCAACGTCATTGTCCACATTCTGCACACAGAAGACAATCATATAGACAGCGATTTGTAATGCATTGATTTTGATTTCATTGTACAAAATTGAATTGTATGTTTTGACCTATTAGCATTTTATGTACTTACTCATTAACAATTTGATATATATCTTTCGTGTTTTTTTTTGTTTTTTTTGTGAATTACGTTACAACCGAACATAAATTGTTGTTATTAATGTATTTTTGTGACCACCCTGTATCTCAAAAACTAGAGCCAATCTAGGAAAACGGAGGTCATATTCGGAATCAGGGCAACAAGTTACCTATAAAATGACCTTCAAATGTTTTGCCGCAAAATCTTTGTTGGCCAGTGAATTATTATACATTGCATGCACATAAATAAGTTTATTATTTAATTTTGTACGACACTAAGGTTAAATATATATAAAGCTAATAAATGGAGTGTTCTCTATGAAATTAAATATTCAAAATTTTAAGGAAAAATGTCCAATTCTTCAGGCTAGAGGACGGATATTACAAAAATATTCTGCCCTGCCGGAGCTCAACTTTTCTGGAATGACACGATATCCGGTGGAGTCGAAGCAGGATACTGTTACATCGCTAATATATATATATATATATATATATATATATATATATATATATATATATATATATATATATATATATAGTTTATTACATACATACATACATGAGCATATGAGGAGGAGGAGTGAGAGAAAGAGAGAGAGAGAGAGAGAGAGAGAGGAGAGAGAGAGAGAGGGAATGGAATAATGGATTCAGGGGTGGAATGGAATGGAATGGACAGGAATTGTTAAGATTTTGAAAAAAAAGGTGGGTGGATCAATAAATTTGTTATGGGATCTTAAAGAGTATCTGCCTTGTAGTTTGTTATAGTTAGATATTTTTTTTATACAAAGGGATTCAATTTTGCGCTGTAGGGGGTCAAGTACCTGTATGATAGTTATGTAATTAAGGTTAATTTTGTGATTGAGTTGTGATCTGTGTGAAGTGAGGGCAGAATTTTGTGAATCTTTTATGAGGTCTTCATTGTGTTGTTTTTACGTCTAATGAAGTCATTTGTTTCTCCAATGTAGCAAGAGTTACAGTTAAAACAGGGAATTTTGTACACATTGGGAGATGTTTTGGGAGTGTGTGTGGGAGGTTTGAAAATCCGTTTGAGAGAAGATGTATTAGAAGGGGTAAGTCTTAAAGATTCTGGTAAAGATCTTATGATAGAGGTGTGAGGTACATGTGGGACGGGTAGATAAGAAAAGGATTTGGGTGGTAAATCAGGCCATCCACGTCCCCAAAAAAAAAGACGCTTCAAACGTAGTTTTTAAAGCAATCCCGGTTTTCATCCCCTCTCGGTTTCGAATCTCAAAGGCCTGGCCCCCATATATATATATATATATATATATATATATATATATATATATTACATATATATATATATATATATAAAGTTATATATATATATATATATATATATATATATATATATATATATATATATATTTATATATATATATATATATATATATATATATTTAGTATATATATATATATATATAAGAGTATATAGAGAGAGAGAGTATATAGAGAGAGAGAGAGCAGGAGAAAGATATATATATATATATATATATATATATATAATATATATATATATATATATATATATATACTTGTTTAGACTTTCGATGTTGGGTACCAATGTTATATTATTTTATTCATCATTTATGTTGACTGTACAATGCATGTTATCTGAAATTTGGTGGTGACAAGTTTCATAAATTATGGTAAAAAATATGGTAATATTAAAATATTATAATAATATATAAAAAAATATTAAAATATATGGTAAAAAAAAGATATTCATAATGGAATTAAGCTACCAACACACATGTTAATGCAATTTTTACCACCACAATTTTATTCTCACGTTTAAGTATTGTAATTACTAAATAGTAATTACCACTGCTTATTTTAACGTGTTTAAGCATTGTATTAATTATTTACCACTATATATACGCACATTCTCAGAAATTTATAATAAAAAAAAACACGAATTTATTCTCAATGTTACCCGCCTTCAGTGATAAAATATAAAAATCAGAGCAAATATCAGAGCACAAAACTTTGATAAAATGCAATGTTGGAAATAAATATACGTCTGCTATTAAGAAAAAGTGGTGCTGCGAATAAATGGTCAATATCGATTATAACTTTATAGGACAATCGAGAACTAAATATTATCGATATTGAGAACGGTCGATTAATAGTAACACACCAATATCATTTATATTGATAAATTTTACATCAGAAATAAAAAAACCTGTTTAAAACATGATCCTCTGCAAAAAAAAATAAAAAAAAACATAAAAAAAAAGATTTTTCGGTGTTGCTATCAGACGTACAAAGATGGCCAACTTGTAAAAATTTGTTGACTATAAATTTTGGCATTCCACTGAAACTCCACAATTTTTTTTGTAGTCTCCTCTAATTGCGGAATGACATAGGCATTCCGCTAACTGCACCCACAACATTTTTCAAATTATCGCAAATTGCAATTCCTCAATTTATTTTGGTATTCGGCAATTGCGGACTTAAATTGCGGAACGTCCACCTCTGATATATATATATATATATATATATATATATATATATATATATATATAGAGAAAGAGAAAGAGCATATATATATATATATAGATATATATATCTGTATGTTATATATATATATATATATATATATATAGAGTGAGTATATATATATATATATATATATATATATATATATATGTCAAATTTCCAGATTAGCTGTCCCTGTATGTAAAAAAAACTGATAGCTATAAAACAACATTTTTGAATCAGCGCACATTGTAATGGAGGAAATGAAGAAACAAAATAAAGTGCGATAAAAAAGTAATAATAATACGAATTCTTGTATAATTCTCTCGTTCCCTCAAATTTTCGCGTTCCCCAATCATGAGTCCCCTAATATTTCGGCTATAATGCGAACATACGCACACATACACACGCACACACACACACACACACACACACACACTCTATGGTAGATAGATGTTCTAGAGGCAAAATTAAATTTTTTTGGTGACCTGACCTGACCTAACCTAACCTATATGCAATTTTAATTTTTTAATTTTAATTTAACTTTTAATTTTTTATTTTTTTAATTTTTAATTTTTTGCCATTATTTTAGTTTCCCTAAAGTATTGAAAAGATATAAAGAAAACGTTTATTTTTATGGGTATCATGTTGAAAATCGTTTGGAAACGTACGATTATAATATTTTTGGAGTTATTTATTAAAATTGATAATTATTAATTTTTTTTTTTTTGGTTCTTGTATATAATGTACGCTGAATTCAAAATGTATTCAGTTTGGTGTAGATATAATTTTTTTTTAGATACAGGGCACCTAATCTGGAGATTCGGCCATATATATAAAGAGATATATATATATATATATATATATATATATATATATATATATATATATATATATATATATATATATATATATATATATATATATATATATATATAATCCTGGTATATCTCGGGTGGGGTGACGTGAGCCACTTTAGGGGTATAACTTCGTCTCCCCACTTTCCCCCTAATAAACTTTTTTGGAATTTTTTTCTGGAAATCAAGGCCCTATAGTAGGTATCATAAAAAAATAATATAATTCTAATAATCATAGTTTTATTAACGTTTAAATAAAGCTCATTTAGACTCACCTTGAAGGGGTGAATCGGACCACCATTGAGGGGTGAATTGGGCCATCTTTTTAAATTCCTCTTTTATGTATAAATTCAATTTTATATTTTAATTTTTACTTAATATAATAATTGTTTATTATATTAAAATTAGTAATAAGTAATTAAAATTTCAATAATGATAAATAAAATAAGAATAAAATGTAGTGGCCCAATTCACCCCTCATTTGTGGGACAAATTTTGACACTTGTAATTCATATTTCCATATAAATTTCCCATTTTTTCTTTTTTAATTTTACTTAATATAAGTTACTGTTTATTATATTTATATTGGCTATACGTAACAAAAATGTCAATAATAATAGACTACATAAAATAAGTATACCAATGGTGTGTGGCCCAATTCACCCCATCATCAATTTTATGGGGAGGGGCAATGTTAGGCCCAGCGATTTAACCATTATGCACTGTTTGGAACAAAAAATTTACTTTGCCAGGTTTAAAGCTAACATACTCAACTGTATACACTGAAAAATATATAATTAAAATCTGTACATGACTTTTCATTTTATGTAAAGTTAAAAAAAACTCTCGCATTTTTTCAAATGGGAAATTCTATTTAAGGACATTTATACACTAATTTATTATATTTTAAAAATATAAAAAACTCTCTAGAATTAAAGATAATCTAAAATAAAACTTGTAGTACTACCGCGATGAACAAAAAAATTTTTTTTTATTACGCTACTTTGTTTTGAATAAATATTTGAAAATTGCTGGATACCCGGTTAATCTTCCCCAGCCGATCTGCATCCGGCTATCCGGCCAATTCACTATCCGGCATTAATATCAAATATATATATATATATATATATATATATATATATATACCACACACACACACACACACACACACACACACACACACACATACACACACACACACACACACACACACAAACATTATTATTATTACAACAACATATTAGAGAGAGAGAGAGAGAGAGAGAGAGAGAGAGAGAGAGAGAGAGAGGAGAGAGAGAGTGAGGATCTGATGAGACTTTTGTTTAGGGAGATGTGGCTAGCTTCTTTCTACTCATACTTATCTGCCTTTACCTAATTCTCTTCTTAATTCTGACTTCTTTATCTTTAAGCACACCTTTATCTTTTTCCTTTATCCTTTCCTTCCAGTATCTTTTTTATTCCTTTTTTTCTCTTCATCCTTTTTCTTTGTTCCTCTCTTCTTCCTTCTCCTTATCCCTTCTGTTCTTAACTTCTCTCGTGAACCACTTCTCTTTTCGAGTTCTTTCCATTTATTTGATGTCGGCGTTTATCTTCTGTTTTCTCGACGAACCTAATCTTTAATTACCTCGACGGACCTTCTTCCCTCTTCGTTAACTCCTACAAACTGTTTTAACCCTTCTTATCTCAATATTTCTAATCTCGACCTGGTATCTAACCTCGACAGCTTTACACCTATACAACACCAGCAGGCCATTAACATGACGGACCTTTTCTAGATAATCCTTTATAATTCTTCAGGACTGACTTTAAAGTTTATCTTCCGGATTTCTCGAGGAAATTCGATTCTTCCTTTCATCCCTTCCTTCCTTTAAATGTCTTATCCTGAATTTACCGATGAGACTCGATTTTAACCTTCGATCTTCTTCCTTCCTTTAAATTTAATTTTATTTTGATTTGATTTCGATGGAGTTCTTCTAACCTTTACCTTAATACTCTTTAGTTTTTGCCATTGTCCGGGAACAAAATTGAGAAAACGATTATTCCCGACCATCACCCCCACCTCTCTTCCCTTTCACCTATTCCTTCTGAAATTCTCTCCATAACACCAAAGCATTCCCTTGCCTTTTACCTAATTTAAATATCTTCTACTTCCGGACACTTCACATTATTCATTTATTCCGAGTATTCCTCGACACTTTAATGACTTCGAGCCCCATCGCCTTCCACACCTCCACACCTCTTCACTTTATATGCCGAATCTAAAACATACACTTTCCACAGCACTTTGTAAACACTTTGGTCCACCTTCTCCCTCCCTTTAACTTCCTTCCTTATTTTCCTCCTCTATTCTTCCTTTCCAACCTTTCACTTCGCGACCAGATTCTCTCATACATTTCTTACCACTTTAAGAGAGTACTTTTACCTCGAGATCGATCTGGATCTCTTTAACGAATAACGACCTTCGACCCGGTTTAACCGAGTTCTTTCCACTTTACCTCTTTCTTACGGGTTTTACATCTTATCTTAGGACTCTCTTGATCTTGCCCGACATTTTCTTCGATGCTTTATCTCGATTATTCTATCCTTTACTCTTTCGAATTTTTCTTCGTGACCGATGATCGACATCCGCATTACATTCTCCCAATATTTTATTTTCTTCTGACGATTTTTTTTTTCTGGATCTCGACGCTGGATATGCTGAATATTTTATTTTGATCTTAAGCGAGCGATGAGACGATTTATCGAGCGCCGATTGTTTTGAGCTGATTGACCTTGATTTTCCGAGTGCCTGAACGCTTTATAGCTGCGCGACGATTTTCCAGATTCACTGACGATTTGCGCGAGTGATCGACGCGTGGATTTGAGACGCTGGTTTTATTTGTTTTTGACCTGATCGACCGACTTTTCCTCGATTTCCTGGAGTTCGATGAAACGCCGGACACTGATCTCTCGATGCATTCTTTCGAACTTTCGACGACTTCGACGCCGACGGATATTTTTGCCGGACGATTAATTTTCCGACCTTTGATCTCGAAAGAATCCACTTCATTAGGATCTGTCCTTTGTTTCGGATCGACGGTTTTGACGCCTGATGATCCAGATTGCCTTTGTCTTTACGCCGAGATGATGGATTTCGATGGAATCCAGGATTTCGATGCTTATTAACTTCATTGACGTCGATATTCTTCGACTCAAATGGTCCTATTATTCTTCCCACCTCCTCCCTTTTTCATTCAAATCTTCCAATAGACAAATTTTATCATTTACCCCAAAACTTTCCCCAACACTCACCAACTCACCCAGAATTTCTCTCCTCCTCTTGCCTCCATTCTGGTGCATATGCATATGTTCCACATTTCAAATTTCTTACTTTTCACCCACATTATCTCGAACTCACACTCCACACAACCTTTTACCTTATCCCACACCTCTTTCCTCATAATATATATATATAAATATATATTTATATATATATATATATATATATATATATATATATATATATATATATATATATATATATATATATATATAATTATATATATATATATATATATATATATATATATATATATATATATATATATGTATATATATATATATAACACACACACACACACATTACACACCCAGCATGCAAGCATCTGTTAGCCTCCACTGCCATTGAACCCTGTCCCCACACACACACACACACACACACACATACATATTATTATTATTACACATGCCATTATTATATATATATATATATATATATATATATATATATATATATATAATTTTGAATAGATATCTATGGAATGAGTAACTTTACAAAGATTAGTAAGCATGAATCTATGATTCGCGAACTTGTTCTCTAACTGGTTTGAAAAATCATCAAGAAGATAAATTGTAACTGCCCTATATCTTTTAATTTTAAATTGATTCTCACAAGAGGCATTATGATTTCTTTATTATCATAAAGAAGAAGTTCTGTTGCAACTTCCAAAATGTTTGAAAATGTTTCATTGATGCTTGCTTGAAAATCCTTCAAAACAAACATCACATTTTCAATATGATTAAGAGCAGTTGCGGCATTAATTATTTAGAATGCAATGTAATAAATAATGGAAGAGTGTTTGAAATTAAAGTTCAATACATAAATAAACTTATAACAAATTTGTTTTTCTTACAGACTTGAAAAGATCTAAGTTTTTTTGAAAAAGGTTTAATATCTTGATCCATTCAAGCTCCTCTTAAGCTTCAACAATGCTTTAAAAATTTTCTTAGGTCATAACAATTCATCGAAATTTTCCACCAACTTTGTTTCGCTCATTCGTGAGAGTTTTGTCCATTTTGTGTCTGGGGAAAATCTTTTCTATTTTTTTTTATTAAAATAATAGTCAGCCTTGGCAATCTAAAAGAGCATATAGTTGTATTCGATGTGCCATAAAATTTTTAATGTGTTGTATTTCACATGGATGTGAGCAGCAATGAACATCTAACGCCGCTGGATATTTTCGACAGCTTAAACATCTCTAAAGCATTTCTTCATTGCTTTTACACCATCATATCGTTGTCCAATCAGAAAGTCACTATTTATATCAAAGTTCGTAGTATTGTCTCCGGTAGAGATAAGGAAGCAAAGAAACAATTAGAAGCCACATGAACCTATTGAGACTTTCCCAGTCAACTAAATATTTATCAAACACATGCCCATGCAACATACACAACCTACACCGCATCCTAAGTTCTGTCAATTTCCTAAACAAAGGCCAGTA
>JABUQX010037257.1:27500-30000 GCA_015478945.1 Trachelipus rathkii | reverse complement strand
AAATTGCTACTTAAATATTTAAATTTGATTACCGGATGGATGACTGATTAAATTAAAATACCTAAAAAAAAGCCAGTTCATTCCTTGCTTACCAAAATACAAAGTATAAAGAGAAGTTTGGAAATTCGGTTTCATTGAGATCGTTAAAAATCTAGCAAGAAAAAAAGCAGGATTACGTAAAATGTAGCGATGACATGAAATAAAATTCATAGGAAATAAGACAGAGAATACGATATATTCAGGGAAAAGGAAGCAAAGCAGAGAGCATGCAGAAAAAATAACATTTGTTTAGTCAGAATCCGAAACTGACAGACCATTACAGTAATGCTTGGACCATCACTCAAGTCAAGTGTTCTTTTACATCATCATGAGATTGATCAGCAGCTATTTCTGCTGCTGAGTACCAGCTCTTCAGTATCATCAGGCACCATTATCAACCTCCATAAATACATCGAAGTTTGAGGAAACTGAGCCTGAAGACATTCTGGAGAGCAAGATTGTTGAAAGCTCTGCCTCTTGTCTTAAGTCACAGTATGATTCCTCTTTAAATATACCCTATGATAGTAAATTAGATGTCCTGATTAGAACGATGTCTGAGGGCTCAATGCTGATCATAATGATGCATAAATAAGCATAATATATCATTTATATATTATTGTAAAAGCTTGTCAGTGGTCTTTGTTAGGTTATTCTGAATTTTTGATGTTGCTCCTCATAAAAGGAAAATAATTTTGGAATAGCAACAGGGTTTCATTTACACACACCCTTTGACCTTTGCTCGAAATGATGCATGAGACTGTCTCAGACTGTGTGCAAGCGGCAAACCTGCATCATGAAACTAGTTGTTTAGTCATTAGCTACTCTCAATATCAGTAGTAAAGAAATTAGCTCTAAATAATTAATAAAAAGAGTAGAAACTAGTAATATAACATACTACTTTTTGTAAAAAAATACGTTTAAAAAAACGAGTCTTTTTTTGTACTTAATATATATATATATATATATATATATATATATATATATATATATATATATTATTATATATTATATATTATATATATTATATTATACATATAGATACAGATATATTTATTATTATTATTTATATATAATATAATATATATATGTTATAATTATTATATTATTGTTATTATATTATTATATATTTATTTGCCTATAGACATAAATATATATATACATTATTATTTATACCAGTATATATATATATATATATATATATATATATATATATATATATATATATATATATATATATATATATATATATATATATATATATATATATATATATATATATATATATATATATATATATAAGACATCGAAATGCATAATATTATTATTGTTATTCACACAGATACGTTGGCTAACGACTCGAAATCTAGGTCTGGAAAGCCATGAGGACGAAATTTTTAATATTAACAATAATAGGGTAATTAATAGCTTAAAGTCCAATAAATTTAATTTTGAAGAATATACTAAAGTCGAGTCGAAATTTTGAAACGAATTTTAAATAAACGTAACAAATGTTCGCATCTGCCAAACTCCTTTTCCTCCCACCCTTAAACGTTGCTCGCTTTAATGCCTCTTTTGTAAAGGAAGGATTATTCGACCTAAATAGGAGGCAGCGAACATGAAATAAATAACAAAGGAAGCGTGTCCAAAGGTCAAGTCTGGTCTTCTCTTCTGAGTTTGATTAGCAATCAGGTCAACTTGAGGCAAAATTTAAAGCTAAAAGGCGCGTGCAGATGGTAGCGCGGTAATATTACTCTTTGTGGTCTCCTAAAATGAACCTTCTTTATATATATATATATATATATATATATATATATATATATATATATATATATATATATATATATATATATATATATATATATATATATATATATTAGTATATATATATATAAGATATATATATATATATATATATATATATATATATATATATATATATATATATATATATAGAGAGTGAGAGAGAGAGAGAAATATATATATATATATATATATATATATATATATATATATATACCGTATATATATATATATATATATATATATATATATATATATATATATATATATTTATATTTATATATATATATATATATATATATATATATATATATATATATATATATATATATATATATATATATATATATATATTTATATTTATATATATATATATATATATATAGTAATATAATATATATATATATATATATATATATATATATATATATATATATATATATATATATATATATATATATATATATATATATATATATATATATATATATATTTGTGATGTACATCACATCCGCATTTATATTTTTGCATTAAAATTGACATCCGCATCAACAATTAAAAGGTACTCCACATCCGAACTTTTACAATGTGGATTTTGCGGATGTATAAAATAATACAAATAATGCTATTAATTTGTCTTCTACTGTTCGACTGTTTGATT
>JABUQX010037257.1:10000-12500 GCA_015478945.1 Trachelipus rathkii | reverse complement strand
AGGAAGATGGCAGATTCTTCGACTCACTTTCTTCCTAAATAGTACTGCTGAGGTTTTGGTGCGTGAGAAATGGAAGCCATGGAAGCTACCCCATTGTGAAATATTCTCATTGGCTAGTTGAAGTAGTTGTCGTTCAAGAAAATGGCAGCCTGTCACCGGCAATGTATAAAGCCAAGAGAGAAAAATTGACTGTCGCTGGATAAAAGAAACGATGTCATTGAATTCAAGCAAATAATAATACACTCACAACACAGCCCTGCTGAACACCTTCTTCCAGAGTAAAGTGGCGTGATAGAACAGAAGAGCACCCAACCTGTATGGATCTGTTTGACAGAAGGCATTTAATAAAGAAGGGGAGCTGTCCTCGGAAACCAAGCGAGTGAAGTTTAAGGAGAATGCTAGTTCTCCATGTTGTGTCATAAGCTTTTTAAAAGTCAAAAAAGACATCAACAACCATCCCACCAGTTGAGAAGGCTTCCCGGATATCATGCTCCAGTTTTAACAAGGTATCCGCGGTCGAACGATTTTTGCGGAAACCAAACTGAAAGTATGAAAAGCCTGGCGACTCTCCAGAACAGGGAGAAGGCGGCCTGAAACCATTTTCTCCATAAATTTACAAGTATGACAGGTCAGTGAAATTAGTCTTTGGTTGTCCGCCAACTTCGGATCCTTCCCAGATTTTGGAAACATGAATTAAAAAAGCTTTAGTTCAAACAGATGGAAAAGAGAATTCAATCCAGATTCTATTATACAAATTCAGCAAGAATGCTGATGCAGAAGGGTGAATATGACGGAGCATAATATACGAAATCATCTCTAGGCCAAGGGCACCGCCTTTACTATTCGCCAGTGCAGTTTGATACTCTGCAAATGTAAAAAGACTGTTATAGGTATGATCTTCCCCTTACTCTGTTGAAAAGTCTGACGGTGCAGTGTTAATTTTCAGTTTTTGAAAGGCTTTAGGACATCGGGAAGAACTCGAGTGTCTAGCAAAACTATAACCTAATGCATCTGCAACAACTGCTGGAGCAGAAATCATATCGGTTACATCGGGCCCATAACTGAGGACAGTGGGTGAAGAGTTGTTGGGGCGGTAAGATTTTTTCTGTGCAACTTTACACACTGAAGAAAGAGGAGTTGTGGAGTTGATAGTTAAAGTCTAAGTTTGAAAGTATTGTTTACATGTTTGGTGATTAATTCGACGAGATCTCGCTGCAGCTCCTATAAAAATAATTATGTTTGAGATAGTGAGTTTCCTTTTGTGTTGCCTGTAGAGTTTTTTCTTCTCCGGGTTAGCTTGTGCACACATTTGGGACCACCAAGGAGTTGCCAAACGCCTACCTGCGAAAGGTCGCGGAATGCAAGTTTCTGCTGATGCGATGATAACTTGCTAGAAGATGTTAAAGTCATCGTCAATGGTTGGAAACCACTTGTTGAAGGGAGAAAGTAGAATAACTGTGACCTGATGAAAAGGAGGCCACTCCGCTCGGTCATAACACCAGCAGGAACTGGGCTCGGTTCAAGTACGTTTAAGGCTATTGGATAATGATCACTGCCGTATAAACAATCAAAGCTGTACCAGGTAAAGAGATCTATAAGAGAATGGGAGCAAAAGTAAATATAAATACAGGAAGAAGAGTGTATATCTAAACGTTCATAAGCAAGGAGTCCTGTGTTAAGGAACCCCAGGGAAAAGTGTTTTAGGAGATCAACATAGATTTTAGGCTAAGAGGAGGTGACAGAGTCGCCACATAAGATGTGGCGAAGGTTGAAGCCTCCTAGTATAACAACCGGAGTGGGGCGCTGCTTAAAACAGTCAGCTAAGTCGGCCTTAGTAAATTCACTACTCGGATCCAAGTATTTCTAGCAGACAATAAGGTCAGTGGACAGATGGATTCGTGTTGCCACTGCATGAAGTCTAGTTTGAAGAGGAACTGGAGAATAAGGAGCAGATTTATGAATGAGCATCCTTGCCCCTCCATTATCATTGTCACATCTTTCTATAGAGGTTAGCGTCGATTTATATTCCGACTGTTGAAAGAGGTCCCGATAGGATAGTTTAAGTTTCTGCAAACATATGCACTTTGGTGTACATATGTTTATTAGTTGAACAAGTTCTTCAAAATTGGAATAGTAGACACGACAATTCCATTGAAGGAAGGTGGCCATGCTATGTTGTTACAAATATTATGAGGATGGTCATTTTGAGACAATTGTCTCTATGTGGCTAAGGGTAATGTTGGAAGTGGATTCAGATGGGGAGGAAAGGCTGAGACTTGGAGTCCCGACAAAAAAGAGCAACAAATCCTGGTAATAAGGAATAGTTATACAACAGAGATTTGGGTTGTACGACCAGTTTTGGGGGGAGGGGAGTTTTCAGTGGTATTTGGTGGAGGGGCTTTGAAATGAATGCGAAGTAAGTTGAATTCGACCAAGACCTTCTTGTGTGGACTTGGTTGGTCGTTGAAGGAGCAACCAAAATGCTTATGTTTATGAATGG
>JABUQX010037257.1:5000-7500 GCA_015478945.1 Trachelipus rathkii | reverse complement strand
TCTTTCATTAAATGTCTCATTATTACTTCAATAATATAAATATTTTGTTCTGAAAATCTTGATTCCATTTTCTTGAAAATAGACATCTCTCTCCGGCCTTCTCTGCCCGGAGACCTTTAAAAAGGCACGGACCCCGATCAAGCCGAAGTCGGACACCCGCTGCATCAATTAAATATATATATAATATATATATATAGTATATATTATATATATATATATATATATATATATATATATATAATATATTATATCATGTCTTATTTATTAGATATAAATATGTATAGAAATTTTTTTGACATTAATAAACTGAAATATATTGTATATTATATTATATTGTGTGATAAAAAACCCCTTTCTGAGCTATTCACCCTGCTGGGATATTGAACTGGGGGCCACCTAGCAGATAAACGCATATGTGTTTGACCACTACGCCACGAAATGGACTAAAAGAAGAACGCAAGAATTCTTCCTGTGTTGAATATAAGCACCCACCAAGACAGGACATTCCTCGTCCTTCCCCCCACACTCCGGGGTTAGGTAAGCAGGGCGACCCGCACAAAGTGAAAAGCACTCAGAAAACCGGGGGATCGTATTTTTATGTAAAGCTAAACTGCACTTACCGCAGTGTCAATAAGTATTGATAAAAATACCACTTTCTGAGCTATTCACCCTGCTGGGATTGAACCTGGGCCCTAGCAGATGAACGCTTATGTGTTTGACCACTACGCCCCGATGGACTAAAAGAAGAACGCGAGAATTCTTCTTCCTTCTTCTTGCTTATATTCACCACAGGAATACATCATCCGTAACTTTGAAACGAAGCGTCATACAACATAGCTTATTTAACAATAAATGTTCCATACATTTGCTCTATCAGCCCTCCGAGGTTTGTCGCAGAGGTTTTTGGAAATCACCCTGTAATATACTATATATATATTATATATCTATATATATATATATATATAAAAAAAATTTATATTTTTCTACTATATATATATATATATATATATATATATATATATATATATATATATGTGTGTAAAAATATCTTCCCTTCTTTTAACAATATTCTTGTCAAATCAACAAATTTAAATGGTGGCAAAATATAATTGTGAAATTGTATATTGTTAAATTTGGGATATATTAAAAAGTGTGAGAGAGGATAAAATGTTGAAATATAAAATTTGAAATCATTTTTACATCTTTCTCATAAAAAGATTCGCTAGAAACATACAAAGTAATACTTTTTCTCATTTCATATTGTTTAGAAAAGGGAAAATTTAAAGTTTTTATTTAGAATACCTCTTTAAATTTTTTGATATAATGTCAGCTGACACTCAAAGGTCTGGTACTAAAAAGCAAACTTCAAGGGACACATTATTCTCTCAAAGTGGAGGTTTTAAAACTCTCCAGGTAATGTCTTTTGTCTTTTACTTAATATAGATCAGACGAAAATTACTGAAATTTTGTCCAAATTTCACTTTCGTAAATTTCCCAAAAATTTCCTTCGAAAATCAAAAACTTCCTTCCACCTTTGGCAAACTTTTCTTAGCTCATTTTTCAGAGGTACCATAATATCGTGTAATGATTGTTTGCATTTTAGACAAAAACTAATGTTATAATTACCCATAAAAAGGTGTATAAAATACTATTTCATTGTAAATCATAAAAACAGTGAATTTTGATAACATTTGAAAGGTTGCACATTTTAAACCACTTGAGTCTAGAACTCAGTATCTAATATTATGTACTTATTGTAGAGAGTACATTAATGTGTGTGCGAATTTTCAATTTTATATATTTTCCCTCCAGAAAAATTGAGATCTGAATTTGGCAATTTTTTGAAAAAGACATTTTGTGAACTCCATGTTCAAAGAGTTCAAGATTTAAAGCTCAAATTTTTTCAAATCTTTAGAATTTTTTTTTTTTAGATTCCAACAAAATCTCAAACTTTTGTTAAAATGTCTTCCCACCTTTCAAAATGAACCCAAAAATGACATTTTCAGCGATTTTGAAACAAAACTTTGATATAAAAATTTATTCAGAAGGAATATTTTTAGAAGCATTGTTTAACTACTATGATTGTACCTCTTAATGTACTTCTTAACAATAGAGTATAAGAAAAATTATCTACGGAATTACCATAGGGAAGATAAAATATTTCAAGCTAAATTCTATAAATGACCAAAAAATGGCCTAACATGACCTAAAAAAAAAAAAAATGCTCAAGTTCTTGAAACCGTGTGAAGAACAATAATTTTTGCTATTTTGAACCGTCAACGTACAAGGTTAAAAGTATGCAAAATATAAATTATTTTGTAAATGGTCAAGCAACCAGTGTTTTACCAATTCATTTAAATTTACCCATATATATATATATTTATATATATATATATATATATATATATATATATATATATAATATATATATATATATATATATATATATATATACTATATATATATATATTAATATATATATATATATATATATATATAA
>JABUQX010037256.1:12500-45194 GCA_015478945.1 Trachelipus rathkii | reverse complement strand
GAATCTGATAGCGATGTCCAACCCCTCCCCCCTCTCCATTCTACTTTCTCTAACTGATAATTTTCTTAGAGGTGCCAAGTACCCTTTTTCTTCTATTGAATGTTTTCCCATTCTTAAATTTTGTTTTATAATAGTAAGTATTATTTCTTTAAAAATTTGTGTATTAATTTTTATTTCCCTGTTTTTACTTGGTATAAAATTATTTAAAAACAGTATGATATATTAATTACCCTGTATGCTTTATATTTTTTATTTTATAGATCAAACTTGATGAAAAACCTGTAATATAGCCTTAGCTTCGGCTTCGGCCGACCCAGCTTCGAGCTTCCTGGGCAAAGTGGTCTTTCGGCCCGAAGCTTCGCACTTCGGCAAATTTCTGGATATTTCGGCACACACCCCTAATATATATATATATAAATATACAGATATATATATTATATATATATATAATATATATATTATAATATATATATATTATATTAATAATTAATATCATATATTATAAATATATATTATATATACTATATGTTATATTTACTTTATGTTTTTCTTATCCACCACTCAACGAGCAAGAAGCCCTATTCAGGGAGGAGCGTCCAAATTCATCACTTAGCGCAAAATTACGCAGCATGAGCCACGACGCTAAGCTTTTAAAGTGAGGCTGAGATTAAAATTCAGCAGGAAACACCAGATGGAAGAGAATTCCACAATACAGAGGTGGCAGGAAAGAAGGAAGCACCGCAGTCAACACGCCTGGAGTTACCAATATCTACACAAATCGTGCCCAGACAGACCAGCACCCCTTGTGCTACGAGGCGTCGTAAAGGTGATGGTACGACAGTATTTGAGTGGTAAAGCTCCCTCAACACCTGCCCGCTGCCAGGTACCTAATATGAAATATATGATTAAAGTACCAACATCGCCGCCACGCAAACGATTGAACTGGAAGTACCGAACAGGTTTACTAAGCCTTTTGAGCTTTTGACTCGACTCCTGTCCAAAAGCCCGGGCGTGAAACCAAGCCCCCCCAGATAGTTGAGCAAAGCAGTATTCCATACAAGGCGGATGAGACCCTTGATATAGCTTGAGTAACTGAAAGAAGAGGAAAATAGTCTTCGCATGTTAAACAGAACTCCCCTAGTTTTCTTTAAGGCCGCCCGTTTTTTTTGATGTGAGTTCCAAGACCATTTTTGGTTTTATGTTTTTGGTCCCAAGGATATTTATATTGTCAACAGAAGAACGAGAGAAAAGCGTCGAAAGAGATAGGAAAGTTAGGCGGTTTTTATTTGAGTGTAGATTGTCGTAGATAGTTGGGATTTTGAAAAAGAATGATATGTTCACAGAGGTTTGAGAGGTTACGACCCCACTCGGAAATTTTGTCCAGATCAAGCGAGAAATGAATCGGAAAGATTAAGACGAGAGGGATTCTCTTTGAAAAAGTAAAAGGGGGGAAGGTGGCCACCTGAATTCGAAATAGTTTAACAGAACTCTAGAAGGGTCGACGTATCTGTCATGATTATGAGATGGATAAGTTAGGCATGTGCAGGTAGCAAGATATCGTTAGAATGGAAAAAAGTCGTAATAAAATTAAAGATAGGAGATAGACGGAAGCCTGAGGAACACCTTATTATTGATCTGATTATAAAAATGTAATGATGTATTTTTTTGTTTTTCTCTCTCATTCTCTATGTATAATCTACAGCTCTTATATTTTTTTGTTCTTGTTTTTATTATATATTTATAATTAACTATATAATATCAATATGGATATTTGAGAAACCCAAATGAGGTTATATTAGAGGTTACAGAGCAGTGTACGCCGTCGTCGCCCAAACCTGGGGTACTCCAAAAGCTCCTGCGAATTGGTATATCATGCCCCATACGCAGGCTCCCCAGTAGTTCCTAGAGCCCGAGGGGAAAACCCATTAAATCGGGTTTAAATAGGAAAGTATTTCGCCATGATATCACCTGTTTAACAGCTCAAAAGCGCTCGTTTCCGTCTGCGTGGTTCTGATGCCGGTCTACTGGCCATACAAGAAAAAGAAAGAGAATTATAATTCTATTAAATTTTCTAAAGAAATGAGAGTTGAGAAAGGATTTCAAAGATCTTATAGATAATAGAATACAAGTTTAAGACGCTAGAGTGGCGATTATGTTTAGAATCTGTTCAGAGCGGCTCCTTTTTTCGAAAGTGTTATACTTTGCGTTTCTTTTTCCTAAACTGATTTGAAGTGCAGTATTGAGACATAGAGAATATAGTTTTCTGTTGGAGAAATTTAGAAGCACCGTTTTTTTTTTTTTTTTTTTTCTTTGTTTATATGTATTTTTCTTTAATTCTCTCTTCAATATTATTTCTTTTTGTTTTGTTGCTTTTTTTTTTTATTTGCTGTATGTGTTATTATCTTGGTGTTTTTTTTTTTTGGCACCCGAAATTTTCCTAAACGATTCATAGATCTTTCATATGAAGCTCATGTTACCCGATCAAATTTTAATCACATGTGGCAAAAATAGAAGTCTTCAAGTGAGGGAGGAGGAAAATGCTTTGCATTCTTCGGTTGAAGGCAGTAACCTGTCTGCTCCTCGACTCCGAGAGATTCCTCTTTCAGGTTTATTATAATTTTTATTGTTATATATATATAGTATTATATTAATATACTAAATATATATAACTATATAATACTATATATATACTATAATAATATATACATTATATATATTATATATAAAATTAGCATATATATATACCGTTAGATTATTATAGGTTAATCAAAATCTCAAATTTTTGTAAAACGTTATTTTTATTTTTAATACGTAAAATCACTAATCCACTAGCCACATTTAAAACGATAGTTCTCATCGATCTTTGGTACCCCGCAATTAAAGAATATGGTATGGTTTCGTTAACCATTTACTTTTTCGATTATATAGTTAATATACGCCCGCTATTACGTATTATATATTATGTTGATTATTTATTTAATTTATATTTATATTTTGTATTATTATTTTTTATAAATATATTGCTTTAAATATGTTGATAAATTTTGATATTATATATTATTCCCACAAAATGGTAAGGTATTGGAAACTATGATATGCGGCCAACCCAAATTTGGTGGTTATCGTATCGCTCATTGTATATATATAATTCGTAAAATATTTTGATCGCACCTAAAATTTTGGTCATCGTCACCTGGTTGCACATAAATATCATATATATGTTATATATTATATTTACGTATATATAATATTTATATATGTTTTATTATATATATTGCATTCTTAATAGATATAATATTAATATATAGTATATATATAATTATAATAGTCTTATTGTATCCAGATATATATATATATAGTAATTTTATTACTGTACGTAATACTATTTATATATTATGACCGTGTTATTTCTGACTGATCGGCATTAATCGGCGACTGCGGATGGAAGCTTAAAAACGCATACCACCTGGCAAAATTTGAAATATTTTTTGCCAGAATTATAGGGCGTGTGGGGGTGTGGTTTGTTAAAACACAAAGATCTACTGTGGATCAAAATCCAATTGTATCGCTTCGTTAGCTCTCTGGAGACGAAAGTATTTACAATCTCGACACTAGATTCACAGCTTGAGTACAGCTATTGAGCCGCAACAGTCACGATCTCGTGTATTTGTATATATTATATCATAATCTCCTAATTATTTTACTTCATATTTATATATATATATTTATTTTATATGTATGTATGTGAACCAAATATAATAATATATTGGGTATAGTATATGTATTATATTTTGTTCGATAACTTATAAATTAAATAATGTATATTTTATATATATATATATACCCATTGAATTATAGTACTGTATGACGCTTCTGTTCTGCGTTTGTATTATATTATATCAACATCTTAGATTATCACCATCTTTATCCATTCATATTCATACTACACATCTATTTTTTTTATTCTCAACTCTCCTTCTCTATATCTTGTCTATATACCCTATCCCCTCATATATTCATGTGGTGGGTAGATGTTTAAAAATTGGCCGACATCTTAATGTCCTTGTGTTCAGTGTGTTTGTTGTTATTATTTCTTACCCCTTCTTTTTTTTTTTTTTTTTTTATTAGGAAGGAAACTTATTTATTTTTATTTTGTTTTTTTTTGTGTCTCATCTATAACTTTTTTATCTTGCACGGAATTAGCTATTATGCATGCTCAGTATTTTAAGGTAGACTTTCCATCTGCAGATCAGCTCCCTATGTCAGGATTAGCTCGCTTTCAGAGAGCGTAGTTCCCGATGAAGCGGGGCGTTCTATCCTTCTCGGTTGCGGAACAATATTCATGAAATCGTGAGTATGTTTATAGCCATCTTATCTTTGAAGTAATAAAATTTGTATTTAGAAGAGGAGATCGAGGTGATTGATTCTAGGATATATATACACATATTGGCATCTGGGCGTGCATACTCTGTCATAATCGTAGCCACAAAAAAGATCTATTCTCCTTTATCACAGTTTGCTAGCTTGTCTGAATTTAACATAAATTATTGGTAACGGTAATTATCGTTTTTGAATTTAATGACTACACCCCGTGGACTATTGCTCCATGTTCCTCGATCCTCGTCTTACCTTCATTATCTTATATTCAACTCAATCTGTCTGGTTTGTGAAATTGTGTTTGTTGGTTCTGTGTGGAAGGAATTTATCAGTATTGAGGGTGTGTATTATAATGAATTTCCACTTTCCCTATTCTCAGTCCTTCTCTGCATCCAGCTAGCATGGTAGTTGTGGGGTATTAGAGCTATGTTAAATTAGTGTGGTTTGTGTGGGAAACGAGATTTTCTTAACAGTGATTATAGGTTAATAAGTATGTTTCTGGTTTCTGGATTATAGCTTTTTTTGGTTTCTATTTCTGAGGTGTGTGTAGTTATTAGTTGTGTTTTATGTGCGATTTTTCGTAATCTGAATATGTTTTTTGATTTGTGTGTGTGCTTGGGTGGTGTGGGTGGTGAGTATCGGGATTTTATTTGCTAGGTTTTGTCACACACTGCCCACCTAAGATTTTTTTTTTTTTTAACGTCGGTGTTTCCACTCACAGTCAGAGCCTAATTCAAGGTTATTGCGTGGTTTAGGTCGTGGCAAATTCGAGCCCTCTTATTGCGCGCTCTCCGTGAAATTGCATTCCGATTTGCGTGAGAATAGGTCGAGTGAGGAGCGCCAGGTAGTTGAGCTCTCTGTTCAAGATTGGTGGCTCTCACCATTAATATATAAAATGCAACAGGACATAGCAGGAATGATGAGAGAGCTATTGCTAGCCATGAATCCAGATGGTGGCTTTGGGAGTATAGGTACGTTTTAGCACCACAGACGAACCTCATAATCCAGATAGCCACATGTCAAGTGCTTTGCACTCTGTCTAACATTCCGTTACCTTTTAATGTCCATCTATCATTTATTAACTTTTTTGTTTTATTTTTTTCTAAGTCGTGTTTTATTTTTTTCCTCTTTTTTGTATCTTATTTTTGTTTTTTCTTTTGTTTTTTTTTTTCTCGTTTCTCGTAAAGGATGTGGTACGCAAAATGATAAGTTCCTCGAGCACTCTTGCACGCTGTGGGTGTCGCTATAGAAAAGACAGGAAATAAAGCACCAACAGAGCTTAGTATCTGTTCTCTTTTGACTCGACCCTATCCAATAAGTTACTGAAAAACCCAGACCCCCCCCCCCCCAGATATGAGAGCAGATACTTCATACAAGGGCGGATGAGACCCTTGTATAGCTGTAAGCAACTGAGAATACGCTACGAAACATCGGCTATATTACAGATCCATATACTAATCCAGCACTTACGACTTCTTTCGTGGAAACATCGAGCACATCCCAAGTTTCTCTCTCTGATGGCCGATCTCCTCAGCACACCGTCTTTGACAATGAGAAGTGGTTCCCAAGACATTTTTTTTGATTTATAGTTAATCCAAGGGATGTTTTTATTTGCTCAACAGGTGAGAGACGAGAGAGAACCCGTCGAAAGAGATAGCAGAAAGTTTAGAAATTGCGTTTATTAAAGAGGAGATGCAACGAGCTTGTGGTTTTAAAGAAATTTCAGGCATCCTCTATCACGAAAGTGTTGAGCGACGACCGCACATCCGGAAATATTCATGATAATCACCGTGGATCCTCTTGCAAGACGGTAAACACTAGCTAATAGGTCCTCAATATTACTAGGGAAGTTACAATTATATAAATGTACATGCAAGAATCCAACCAATTTAGTGTGCGTGAGAAAATTTCAATAAGCATTTTTATTACATTCTGTAAAATTTGGTTTGATAGAATAAAATAAGGCACTATGAAATCACGAATCTAATACCTAATGACTTCGACTATAGAGTGCGCTTATATTGAGCTAAGCATCTAGGAATGCTAATGTAGTCAATATGGTAGTGCTGAAGGTTTCTATTCTCAAAATGGAAAAGATAAGTCGTAACTAAAACAACAGTAGCTAGCACTTAAAGATAGCCTAGGAGAACGTTATAAGAGGTAACTTATACTAACCTAATCTGGAACCGAAAGAAGAAGAGAGATTGTCAGACGCTTATGAACAACCGCGATGTTTTTACATCCTTTAAGGTTACCTTTGTATAAATAACAACTATCAAAACGAAGGGGGGACCCTATACCTATAGCCCTCGCACTACGCCACATATTTGAATTGAGAGATTATTGCAAAGAATAGCTTAAATAGTATAAATATATATAAGGCATTCAGTGAGAGCACTTCAACACAACTGAGGAACCATAAATTGAGCCTAATGAGGAATCCACACTAAAGTGAGACGGATGAAGAGTTAGAGTCTTTGAATGCTAATTTCTCAACTTATGACATTTCTTTGTAGTGCACGCGTATATTGCTACACTTCAACGTTACATCTACTGCGTCTGTCCTAACGGACTTTATATGTTTACGACCAGGTTAATTGTAAGTATTTTAGTAGTGTGGCTTTCAAATGAGATAGCCTCTCTAAAGACACACCTCATGGCAAACTCACAACTCGAGAAGTTCCAAATTAAACTCATCAGCAGGTTTATGAAATTTCTAACTATATATATGCAACTTTGAAGATATTGAGATACCAATTATAAAATCTCTCTCTCACTCGGCACTATCTCGTGTTTATTGCTTACACGGCAGTATAAAGATATATGAGTATGTTTAGCATAGTTCTTCTAATACAGGCAATAGATAGCCTAACAAGAACACCACTCTGCGTGACGCCCGCTTAAGAATTAACATATAAGCCTCCGTTACTTGATCTCTATATCTGACAAATGAAATCTGATAAGTATGGGAGTGAGAGCATAATTCTTTCAGAGTTTTACTCTACCTTTATGATTTAATACAATGATTAACCTAAAGACAAGCTCGATGAGAAAGCCATGATGGCTGCGATAAGCCTTTATGCGTTTTTTTTACACAGTTTGACACTATGTGTTAACAGATACTTTTAGAGTTCTTCAAGCTAAATGAATTACCTCAAAAAAGTCCTGAGGCAGCTAAATCTACCCAAGGATACCTACAACTTATCATGCTCTGAAAGTGAATTATCGCCGCTTTTATCGGATACACATAACAATAATTTCATAGCTGTTCAACTTTTACGATTCTTTTTGATATTTATTTTTATACATATTTAAAATTCTGAAATTACAGTCAAGATTTTTAACCTGAGCTCGACTACTCTTATTGCTACACCAGAATGTCTAGCTCATTTTAAGTCATTCAAACGACATTTACGCTCAAGACACCCTGCAAAAAGAGTGATTACTGATACTTTGAGGGACCAAAATATTATATAGAGATTGAAATAAATAGAGTTTAGTCATGTTTGAAATTTCGCTGAATTTTTTGCAATTACGTTCCTTCTGTGGACATGTATAACACTTTTGTTAAAAACCATATACCTAAGCTCGAACTACGCTTTATTTGCTACCACCAAGAATCAGATTAGGGTATGTGTACGTTCTTCAAAGAACACAACTCCACACTGCGTCTCTCAAAAAATGCTGGGTGTGACCTATGAGTCCAAATTATTGCGGATGAAAAGGCTGCAATTATAGTATGTCATGATGTCTAAGTGTGCTCCTCAATCTCTAGCACTCTGTTTCTTTGCTCTACAAACCACTTAATACACTGATATCTACTTAAGCTAGATCTACGCTCATATGGCTACGACTTTATAGTATATAAGACCTGTCTTACATACCGAACAAAATATGCCTCTAAAAATACACCATTCGACAGCGAAACCATTCATAAGACATTAGGTACAACCTCATGAGAGTCACAAATTATTGACTTATGTGAAAGTATTTTTAGGTATGAGTCGAAATGGCCTGAAGTGTATTTTCAGACGTATGTGAGAGTGATTCTATGTTCCTCTCTCACACTTAACATGAAAATCGTCAAGTGAGCGTAAGCGTCGGTATCTAGCGTTTAATTGCTTAACAATAGCAATGTAAGTATTACTAGGATGTTATTCAAAGAGATGAAACGCCTCAACACACCAGTTGCCCCCGGATATCAAGAATTACCTCTGGAGTCCACAATTATTTAACCGATAAGTGATTATAATTTATAGCATAAATTGCTAAATTTTCTCAACGCCTTACGAAACCTATGATACTTCTGCAATTGAAAAGGGTTAACACTGTTAAAACAGACGGATATCCCTAAAGTCTTCCTTCATACGCTTCTAAGTGATACACACTGAAATGTTTATGAGTATTCTTTATTCATAATGTATTTTCTTCATGTAATTTGCCCTCCAACAGCGAGCCTGACATAATTACGCAAAGGAAGTAAATATATGTACATGAACAGACATAGCGAATAAGTATATGTTATGATATGTGCTACTCTCTTTATCAACTTAAGGGATTTTTTAGCGAGAACAAGGAAGTTATATAGCACCACTTACTATCGAATATAAGCCTCTAAGCTTATCTTACCAAGCGTTTTGACGAACAAGAGAATTGCTATCCATGTATTTTATGAGTTCTCAAAGAAGATACCTCAAACACTTGCGCTTAAATCTTACGACTTCACACTCTTTATTTAATCTTGGATAAGGTTATTAGTATTGAGATTCCTCCCTCCTTGCTTTCTGGACAGAATTTCTTAGTTTCTTTGATTATTTCTGCAAACATACGTAAATAAAAACGAATTGTAGTACTATAGCTCACTGACGCTTTATCTATCAATCCAGTATTATGTATATTAAGTTTAGTATTTAGAGATGTCTACCGAGAGATGAAGTACTCAGACACGAACTTGTTCTCTTATAATTCCTCTCAGATCCACACCCGAAAATGTATTACATGTGGAAGTGCATAGCTTTAGTCTAGTGATATCTATCTTTGTTTCCACAAACTTTTAAGTGTGCACTTATGTAAACAACACGTAATATAACACCTAAAACGATTTTACATACCAAAGCTCGTACGTGAGCTGTTAATTGTGATACTACTACAGAGAATGTGAATAGTTATGAGAGAATGTCGTTTATAATTAAATACCTCAAACTAGCCTGTGTGGAAGAAGTGAAATAGAATTATCTATGGTGAGGCTTCCAAATATAGTTACATCTGAAAGTGCAATTAGTATGTGAATGCTATAATTCTCTATGTCATATCTCTCTACTACGTTCCTTATGTTTTTAATCTAATATATTATCTTATACATCATTATATAACCTATAACCTTCATACGCTATATATGACTTCGTGACACCGAATTTAAGATTCATTTTTAGATTTCTCTACAACAGCACACAACTCGTAGACGTTACCTCGTACACCTCCGATGACATTTACATTATACCTACGTGCAGTGTCGCAACCTATAATTATGCGTGATAAGTAAAATCTCTTTAATTTAATTGAACTATATTCTGCATTTTCAAAGTTCTAGACCTTTCTTTTATGATAACGACTTTGATATAAAACAGACATATATATACTACTAGCTCGACCTAGCTTATTGGTTACAAATACAGAATGTTAAGCGACATTTTTATAGTATGCTCTCCAAAATAAGATTACGACAAACACCTGCTCTAAAATTACCTAGGGAGTCCAATTTTATACATGAAAGTCCTATTTAGTGTGACATGAAATCGCTAATTTTTTCACTTTAGATTTCTTTGTTACAACACTTAAAATGATCTTAATATATCCTCGAGCTCGACTAGCGCAGTATCTGATAATGCAACAGCTATCGACCCAGAATGTATAAGTACTTCCTTAAAAGTATACTTCCACAAGAAGGTACCTTCGACGGGACATCAAGCTTCGCACTAACTTATTCACCATAAAGGGTGGCTAGTCCACATCAATTTATATCCATTGTAAAGTAAGTAAACTACTTCTTCTTTAGATATATTCCATTGAAAATAGTCTATTTATATTAATCATTTTAAAATTACTTCTTGGTCTACTAACAACATCTCGTTTCTAAGTAAAACATAATATATATCTCAAATCATTTCTGATCCTACAGTCTATCGTATCTGCTACTTACATCAGATAGGTACACATGTATACTTTTAACAAGTTCTATATAAAAAATGATAGTACTTCAATCCAATAACTTTGAAGAGCATAATATTATTATTGTTATTAATATGGACACTACTCTTACATTATCATCAGTGATATGATGATATTTATATGAATGTGCATTACTCTTTTTTATACAAATATAGGATTTCTCTTGCTTGTTATGACCAACTGTGAAATTATTTGAACTCCTCCACTCACGATTTACTGTGGCATACACACAGATGTCCTCTCTCTCGCCGAGTTTTCATTCATATACGCTATGTATTTCGCATCAAACTAACTGCTACTAGTCATATATCAACCCACCGTTCAAGCAGTCAAGATCTCATTACACTAAATCAAATGTGCTATTTAATCAGTTATAGAATGAATTGTACTTACATTTTTGAATCAACTTTTTTTCAGATTTACTTTGTTATAACACTTAATAACCATACTAACTACCCTTAAACGTCGACTATTCCACGCTCATTGCGCTATCTTACATAGGCACAGGCGTATAATTAATTTCTAGCAGTTCTAATCACTAAGAAGCGACTGACCTCAAAACACCTGCCTAGCTATTTAAATTAACTAGTATGAAGTCCAAATTATATAACCATGTGTGAAAGTGATGTTTAGTATGATATGCATAATTTATAGCAATCTTTTTAATGAATTTCACTTCTGTTGAACTATACTATCATATAAACGACTATATCCATAAGCTCGACTACGCTTCTAAATGTATTAGACCAGAAATGTTAATAATTTAGAGTATCTCTTCAAAGAATGATACCTCAACACCTTGCCCCTTTAACATTTACCAAACGGAGTCTCAATAAACTATTACACTGAAAGTGAATTTTAGTATAGTGAAACTTTGTCACCTAATGTTTTTCAACTTTTAGATTTTCTTTCATCTACCTATAATAACACCTAAAACGATTAAACGATAAGACTAATACTTACACGCCCTTAATGTGCTTACACAAGATGTAAGCTAATTTTATAGCTTCTTCTCAAAGTAACTGATACCTCACAACACCTGTCATACTCATAACTTACCTAGTGAAGATCCAAAATTTACTTACATCGAAATGACTTTTAATAGTATGAATTAGCTAACTTTATTTTATTCTATTAAGAATTTTAATATAAGATATAATATTAAACACCTACTTATAATATCTAATAGACAAGAGAGAATATACCTAAGCTTCGAGCTACGCGATTTACTTAGAAGAGATTGAGCACAAGAGATGATAAAGAAAATTAGATTTTAGGAGTTCTCTGCAAGAGAAATACGTCAAATAAAGAACGGATCCGGTGCCGAACATGAAGATCTACCTAGATGGAGTCCATCAATTAATTATCTCATGGAAAGTGATTTTAGTATGAGGAATTGAATAACTTTGAATATAACAAGCTTTAGATTCCTTGTACAAGTAGTGTCTTGTCGACACTGCTTGCAACGAAGAATAAGTACAACGAAGCTCGAGCGATAGCACCTATGTATTATGCATACCGAATGGCAAGATTGTTTATCAAGTATCTTCCAAAGACAGTACGCTTCAACCGAAACACCATTGGGCGCATGAATTACTACAGAGAGAGACAGCTCCGGAACGTAATTTTAGCATGATTGACAGTTACGATAAGATTATATATATATATATTACGACTTTTAATCAATTTAATGAATAGACCTTTTATAAGAACAAGAGCATTAAGAGCACTGGATAATATAAAAGAGCAAATAATTGAACGAAATAGTAACATAAACTCGACTAGTGTATATTGCTCACTGACAGAATCGTAGATATATTGTGTGAGAAGTTATCTCAAAAAGATACCTCTCAAATACACCTCCGTCCCTATCAGACGCTATACTTAGGAAGGTGTGTCCATCAGTTATGTATCAGTCGATAAGAAGAACCTACTATTTAAGTATGGCCACATGCTACTTTTATGAGTTCACTACTTAAGAATTTCTACTTCGTTGTACATCACCTCATTTTTATAACAAAGGCAGGTGGTGTGCATTACTATCTCACCTTTCTATTCGTTATCTATATACTTCTATAATCTTCTCTGTATTATATCTTTATATTTATCTTACTATTACTACCCACATCTATTATTCTACTTTGAGTTGTTTGCGGTCCTCATTCAACTTTACTCTCTGTGTCTCAACACTATCAATACTCCTCAGCGTTGGAAGCCCACTTGTATGTATATATTATGTTGGTGAAAGGTACAAGCTCTAAGCCATGTTACTATTGTCATAATATATACCAGTCATCTGTAATAACACTACAATATTTTAATCTATTTTTAATTCTTGTTTTCCTGATGGTCTGGAACCTATTATCCTTCTTTCAAATTATCAGAATGATTTTCGTTGATCGATACGATCGATGTCCTCTAGTATCTTATCTATTATAATCTCTATTCTCTATTCTCTCTTTTCTCTTTTTTTATAATTCTCCTGTATTCATCTCTATTCATATATATATATATATACTGTTTATCTTTATATAATCTCTCTTCTTAATACTCTAATAATTCATCTCTATTTTTCTACGTTATCTCTTCCTCTATTCCTTCTTAGTCTCTTTCGCATTCTTATATCTTTCTTATCACTTCATCTAACATTGCTGACATTCTATTCTTTTCTCAGTCGATTTCCTATACTCTACAGAATTATTCTTGCTATCCTTATTTCTAATCCGCCATATGTTATTTCTCTTGTTTCTTCTCTTCTTCCTCTCCTTGATAAGCCTTAATTTCGTATAATCTCTCTTCATATTTTTGAGAAATCTCTATCTGGTACTCTTCGAAATCTGATTCAGTTGTCGGCTTTTAATCACTAATATCGTGCATCTGTCATTATTATTCATTATCATATATTTACTATTAGTATTATCTTCGTATATCTCTTATATCTATTTCTATTATTATATATTATCATATCTCTCTCTTATCGTCTTTATCACCATTAACCTCTATATTTTTTTATTATTTCTCTTTTATAAAATATGTTCTATTTTATATCACTATTTATCATCTTAATATATAATCTTTATGATAGAGGTTAATTTTTTTCACCATTTATCTTCTTAATTTATCTTTTTTTATAAAAATTTATATATACCTATAAATATATATATATATCTACTTCAGATATCTATATATTCTATATTATATACTATTTATTATTTTTATATTATATACTATATTCTATATATATATAATTCTACTAACCGAATATTCATCTCGTAATATATATATAATATATAATATTATAATAAGGTAGTGTTGGTAGTTAAAGACTTTAAGCTTATCATCAACCATTTCATTTCATCTGTAACATACGAAAGATTCAATATGTATCATGAAGGGGATCTTAAAATTGTGACAATGATACTTGAATAAACGAAAAATTTTGTGCATCCTAAACTTTTATCGGAATTACGTTCAAAATACTCTCAGGAAAATGATTCTGTAGTAATTTTGAATCTCTCACCCAATAGAGAATTATATATCTCCAGATTTTTGCAATCTTTTAGGTATTTATTACGGCTAAAATTTATATCTTATCAAGGGTATCGTTCTCTAACTCATAAATATCTGGATTGATATTCAAGTTTGGTGATTGTACAAGACATGTAAAATTTCTTCTTCTTGCATTTTCTTGCTCATTATTTGTCATCTGAACATAATGTTATTATTCTACAGTCTTTTATTATCAAAATAGATTTTTGTCATCATTCTTTTATCATAGTGGATCGTCTTGTAAACATTCAAATATAAATAAGTACATATAATACCGAATATCAAAACATCTCACGGAACTACCGCTGAGAACCTATCTCATCTGCAAGAGTCACGTGTTAGTACTAAAGAATTATTCAGAACTTATAATATATGCAGTTCTCGCCAAGAGCTATTACCCAAAATGTTCTTAAAATTTTTTTCCCATGCTTACCATTTGATAGAGAGAGATAGTTTATTACTAAGTTGTCAGTTTTTTGTTAAGTTTGTCGGGGTCTAATGAGCCGACGGTGGGACAAGAAGGGGTAGCCCGTCGTCGAGTCTCCTCCTCCGTCCGTCGTCCTCCGAAGCGAACGGCGAGAAGTACCCTTGGATCCCGTCTCTTATCCATCTTGTGTGAAGCTGATTTTATCGATCTTGGGGTGATACTTTCTCTAGTCTACTTGCTTACCGCAGCCTCTGAGAGATGATAATAGTTCCAAATATCTGTTGTCTTATTGTCAAACCCTCGAGCTGTTAAATGCGCGTTGTATCGGCGTTTAAGTTATATATTTACTGAAGCAACATCGATACAATCGTGTGCTGCGTTCTTTTTGTATTTAAATTTCCTTTATCTGTGCTTAGAACTAGTATCTTTTTCCTGAGAGCACGCGACAGCATCTTCCAAAATTTTATTTGAGCGCGTCTTATCTCCTATACATTAGAATCAGTTTAGTCTCAACTACTTGACTGAATTCAGAAAAGTTACTCACATCACGACAAACCAACCCGCAACAGAGGAACACAATAACCAGAGGATAAAAATTTCACTGTGGGTCTGCTCACTATGAAATATTTAAAGAAGACTTCGCAAGTTCAGATTCTAACTTAACCTTTTTAGAAGTGTATAAATTTTTTATTGGACATCCCTAAAGCTAATGTAGTAATGCGATATACGTTTTCATTATATTTTTATATTAATTTAAATTTCCCATTGTTTATCTACAACTTGTTAGCTAATGGTTGAGGGTCAGATTCCTTAACTTGCTCAAAATGTATACCTGGGCGGTGACGTGGGGGAGGCATTGTGGTTTTTCCCGTTATTAGTTCATAGTTGGGCCCCCGTCTCTTTTCTTTGTGTATCATATAACTTTATTTTATATATATCCTTTCCACGTGTTGTCTGAGATTCATATTCTATATTTATGAGTAATTTAACGTTTATGGGTCTTTTGGTGTTCTCTACACTGTGTTGACCTATTAAGTAGTTGTGATTGTACCGAAATGTCTATCCTTTATAGACTAGAATTCACCGGTAGTAGTTTCTATGATAATCGTGAATATAACAATAACACGCCCTCTGAGTCTACTGAAATGTCCATTGCTTTCCTTCTACTATATTTCCGATTTTTTTTATCACTTATTTGGTATACACCCTAGATGATGAGGTTTGCTGACTCTGGATAATCGAAAAATTTGTGTCTTATAATACCATTAACTTCCGTTGTGTGATTACATCATACATTGTTTACCTACATCTTCTCTTGCTTTCCAGGTATGAAGATTTATCAGGTAAAGTGTTCAATTCAATAACCATTTAAAATGTTGTCTCAAGTTTTAACTTCAGTCTACTCTCCTTTTCTCAGATAAAAAACTATTTGGACATTTCTGAATTAGCTCTCCTAGAGTTTCTGCTCCTCTTCAATTAATTTTCAATCCCTTCCCTATACTCTTAATAATTTCTTTTTCTATTCTGTTTAAACGTGTCCGACAATAAACTGTTTTATATTTATATTATGTAATATTTATAAAAAAATCCTATTTTGTTTTAAATTTCGCGAAAAACTCAACAACACAATTCACAGGAGCTCCATCACACAACAAGCTGCAGTCCCAACTCTTTGTTAAAACCAAATATTAAGCTCGTGCCTTACCCGAAGCCCGAGTGCAGCCGCGAGTGCCACCGTGGGTAAGTCTAAATATTCCGTCATTCGGTAATACGGCTATTTCGAACTGTAAAACAACATTAATCCGGCGCATCTTTTTACTACGCTAGTCAATACTATCAGTAGACCATCATGCTATTGATAATTTAGTACTCCTGCACGAACAACCTGGGCCCTCACGTACGCAGTCTGGCGTCTCGACTGATCTATGTCTTGTACTAATTGTACACCCCTAATATTTCCTCTTTACAGTTATTTATACTCATTTGAATTGACCACCTTTCTTCACCTACTCTAAATTCTTTGTATACATAACTACTTTGTCCAGATCATGAGGTTATTTTGAGAGTTATTATTAACATATAACTATCTTCTATTATAACTAGTTTGACTGTTAAGTGGTTATCCCTGAACACCTCTTTTATAACTTCCTTTTTATATTACTTCCTTACTTATATATTATTTATATCCTTAAATATATTTAATAATTTTTAATTACACCTTAATTACTTAATTTTAAATAAATTACTTTTCTTATATATTTTCCTTTATTTATAATTTATATATATTATATTTATGATTACATTTAAATTCTTTTGCTAGTCAGTACCTCACTATATCCTTTGTTACTTTTTATTTTCAAATTGATGTATATTCTTTTTAATGACAATGTAAAACACATTACCTATTATATTTAGTCTTCATAACCACGGAGAGTTCATTATTATTTCTTCATTATATTATTGTCTATTTATATATCCTATCTAGACGATTTTCATATTATTCTCTTTAGCTCTCACTATCAAAATGCTAGTTTATCCGTATACCACTTTTTCTATTATTACTCTTGCCTTTTTAATCCTTAAAATAACGTTAGTATTATACGTGGGTTTATGCCACACACCCGTGGTGTACGTGTGCTACCCCGCCTTGGGTGGTGGGGGTCTAGAACACGTAAACCTTTTGCCCCCATTAAATCTTGCCGAAGTAACATACAATTATGTATAATACGCCTTTAATAATTAATTGGTGTCGTGGCAATTCATGTCTCTCCTGCCGAGAAATAGAACTGCGCGCAGGTTTGTTCACCTCTTCAAGCCAAGTGAGACTGTTTGTCTATAGTCCCAGAAAAAACTGATGAGAAAATTTACATTTCAACTCGTAATAGTATACGGTGCACACAGTAGAATATATCCCATTGTAATGTCTATACTTACGTACTTATATCTCACTTGCAACCACTCCTTAAACTCGTGGTTTTTAATTTTTAGTGAATCCTTCTTGCCTCGTCCGGCTTCCTGGTCCTGCATATTGCGGACTTACAGAGCTACGTTATCTAGCATGCGTGATTGCGCGTCGTGCCGTATTCACATATCCATCGCGTGCGCTGTACACGCAAGGTCTTGCTTTCTGTGGTATTCCAACGCGCACGCGCTCTCGATCTATTCCGATGCCGTAGTTACACTGCATTATATCCCTGACCCCCACTTTTTGCCTGCTTCCGACAAAGAGGACCTTTTTTAGTATTCCGAATTCACCACTAACTCATAAGGCAACTTGACCGTGTTCCCTCGACATAACCTCTAGCGCGCGGCTCTACTGATAGGAGAGCATCGAGCGAACGAGCGTCACGTCAGTCAGTCTGCGGTTCGTAAGACAGAGGCGCGTAGCTTCGCACGCTCATAGCCATGGACGTTACCTGCTTCTCGCCATAGTGTGACGCGAGGTGACCTCTAACGATTTTACAACTGCTGCTCGACAGACACACACCGGACTGCGCGCGTCCTGGCATTTTCGCCCTATCCCGCGTCTGTCTGCTTAGTCGCGGCAACGCGTTTGCAACGCCATCATGTTAAGCCGTAAAGCCTTTTCCACGCCCCTGCTGTTACACGAGCTTCGCTTCATTGGACTGTCGTATACGCTCCTCCGGTGCTAAGCTAAACCGCTCTACGTTTCCACGAACGCGGCTCGTCTGATTTTTCAGTCCATCTCCGCCCTGCCGGAGATAGTCCTCTCATTCACTATTGCTGAGAGGTCGCCTCCCCTCCCATATATAACTATAAGAATATCTTGAGAGCCACCCTGTGGTTCTTGAGTGGCTCGCCGCTTGTACAACTGAGTTAACGCCCCTCTTGCGATGAGCGGCGCTGTGCAGCCGGCGCGTTTGCATAAGGATCTCATGACGACGCGGTGTGCTCGGCTGCCACTGTCGTATGCGCCTCCCTGCTATGATCCGGCTACGAGCTTAATGCGTCACATCAATAGTAATTTCACGACGACCCCGCGTGAAGTCATGATGTGCCGGGCTGGTGCGCGGTTAGGAACGACGCGCCTGCTCCGGTAGCCGCGCATGTGCAACGGCGCACGTCGTCCTGGGCCCGTGCGGTTTTCTTGAGCTATTCACACACCGAGAGACGTCGGTCCTAGACATTTTAGGCGAGAGAGCACTATGTACGTGACAGATCAGCCAATGGATAGGAGTAGCACACGAACTCTCTGCCAGTTTTTTCCGCCCTGGCCAGGCCACTGCTGCAGTCTACGTTGCCCGTATCCCGGCTCGTGCATGCTTGATTTCGTTCCCCATTGGGAGCCGCTTCATAGGTGGGCTAACAGGCCCTCTTGCCCCCATACGGGGTCGACGATTCTTAACGGATTTCCCGCAGAGTACTGTAAGAGATCTCTAACAACACAGTTAGCAGGTTGGAAATATCGCACTGCTCGTGGCGCCCGTGAACCACTTACGACCTCGCCCCTGTTGACGCCCCGACATTTTTGTCCGCCAGTTTTGCAGGTGTTCACCCCCCGTAATGCAACGTGCACGCACTGCCGCGACTTCGTGCGCTTCCAACGGCATCTGCACAATTAGTTTTGAGCTAGTGAAAATGAGAATACCAAAAGGAGCTCATGTTAGGTTGTCTGCGGGCCCGCTCAAACTCGGCCATCTTTCCCTTTTAAGCACATCCATTACGCCACTTGTTATGTGCGGGTTAATCTCCTAGCGTAATCAATCTCTTGAAGGGTTGCGCCACACAAATAACTTCATATAAATTCCGAGGCTGCTCACATGACTCTCCCTCTTTTGTATTTTACCTGCTCGCTCAACATCCTCAATGAAAGTCACGCTCCGCACACCCTGTAAGCTCCGTATAAGGTGTCTCTGCATTGTATTGGTCAATGATAAAGAGAGTCTCTCAATTTCGTCCATATTATGGCAACTCAAAAAAGACAGAAACGAAAATTTACCAAGGCAGAGTGTAGAGTTTATAAACAACAGGCTCTTAATCTCAAGGGATACACGTCTAGGAATATACACTTTAGTTTTTAAATATTAGGTATCAACAGAGATACCAGAAATAGATACCTTTCGCATTGATTAATTATGATGTGAGGCATAAGTTGGGAGGTTGGTGGAAAATATGAATAGCATCTTAATTTTAACTTGTAATTAGAAGATAACAGCTTTAGCCGAAGAAATTCAGCTATATATGTAATAAAAATGTCAAAAGAAAGCAAGAGCCAAAGTTATAGTTGACATTATTCACAAAATGCCAAATTTTTACATGTATAATATAATAGTATATTATTAGTATAATATATATATATATATATTAATATATATATATATTATATTATATATAATATATATATATAATATATTATTATTATATATCTATATTATATATACAAACTATATATGTAATATATATATATATAATATTTATATATATATATTATATTATATATATATATATATAATTATATATATATATATAATATAATATAATATATATATATACATAATGAAGTCTTTAAGTTGTCTGTTTATAATAACCAGAGTCGAGACCTGACTCATCTTCTTTCAGAATCTCATCTCCTGTTACGCTCTTTTCGCTTGAGAGGCACTCCTGAATTCTTCGCCTTCTTCAGAGCTAGATACTCTCTCTTTTTCTCTTGTGTTTTTCTTTAGGTTTTCGGTATTGCTTTCGGGTATTTTTTATTCAATTTCTAGTTACCTTAATTTTCTTTCCGCTTTATCATTTAATATTTTTATGGTAGAATTTATTTATTTGCTTATTCATTATTACTTAGTATTGTAGGCATCAAGCTGTTTAGGATTTGGTTTATGTATAGTTTAAAGTAGTTATGATAGTTTATATATATGAACAAGGTTATATATAGTATACTACTATATATATATATATATAATATATATATATTATTATATATAATATAAGTATATAATATATATATTTATATTATAATATATAATAATATATATATTATATATATATATGAGAACCGTGCGATACACTGTGTTTGCTCTTGATGTTGCGCAATGCTGGTGCAAACCTGGAGGTTCAGAGTGGTGAGGTGCTGAAAATATGGTGCGGTTTGGTATCAAACAGTCTGTATAGGATTATGGTTCGTCTTTGTGATGAATATGCGTAACATGTGGGTTGGTTCCATTCACACAGTTCTTGAAGAGGTGGAGTCTAGGGCCTCTCTCTCTCTCTCTCTCTCTCTCTCTCTCTCTCTCTCTCTCTCTCTCTCTCTCTTTCTCTCTTCTCTCTCTTCTCTCATCATTACAAAAGACGTTGCTCTTCTGAACACTCTGGTTACATACCTTCTCCTAAGGTGATATCAAAGTCTTATCCTTCTTCTATCCAACCATAGTATAAATATATATTATTGTGATTCAATTCCAACCCTCTGAGTTAAAAGCTATGTTCACTCTTTTTTACTGTTTTGGACCGATTTCTTCTATATCCCATTCCTATGACTTGTACACCTAGTAAATTTAAAATAATAAAGCCGTGGATGGAGCTGGCAAAAATATTTCCCGCTTCCTCAAAACTCTTTAGTGCTATATTTCGAATCATCATAGACACTATAAGTTTTTAGTTATAAATCTTGCAGAACGAGCGCTCAGCCCTCTCCATTGTGTTCTTTCCACACTTAAAAGGAGAAAATTCAGAGACGTTAAGAAGAATAAACAAAAAAAGTAAAACATAAGTTGCATAAAAATCGAGGAAGCTGAAGCAATGAGCAGCGTAAAATAATAAAAGTTATTATTAAAACTCTACCAATCATAATAAAATCTTAGTTAATAACACAGCAATGACAGGTCTTTTAAATAATTAACACCTAATACTGTAAAAAGTTCTGTGGTCGACCCAAACGAATTTTTTCACATACACAGCACCATTACACTCGGGGATTCGCTTTAGAGCCCTGTATTACGTGAAAGTAAAGCAACTTCAACAAACTTTCCAGAATGTCTTCAAGATTGTCGATGAAGAAACTTTCGGAAAAGGTCTACATAATATCCACCAGAGTTTGGGTGAAAAAATTGAATTTAGACCCAAATAAAATTTCAACGTGTCCAAATAAACTGAGTAAGGAAGTGTGAGAGTCAAAGGAGGTTTGAAAATGTAATATAATTATATAAGGATTTTCAAACTAAAAGTGTCTCAGACTTTATTAGTACATTGTATCCAAGAATGAGTATAGCATATAAGTCTGAGGTCATTGAGTTAGTCAGAGAAAAGATGAGACTATATGGAAAGGCTAGTCACAAGTGCTTTTCTCAGTGTGTGTGGGGGAGGGGGAGGGAGGGTAGGTGTGCGAATAGAGAGTTTAGAAATGCAGTTTCCGTTGTAATAAAGACAGTATAATCAGAAAGTTGCATTTGTTAGAAAGATAGAAAGATATTACAGAAAATCAGTGAGAATTATATAAATAATATAATACAGATTAAGCGAAAAGCACTAAAGTTCCTCTGTCAATATGGAAGTGAGACTCTACTCTATACATTAAACTTTTTCCTTCATGGACAGATCTAACCCAAATGTTTTGCATGCTCCATACAAAGAAGGAAGAGCCTCTTATCAGAGCAAATAAAGTGTGGTATGTTAAAAAAATTGTGGAGAACCTCAGAGCCAACTGTCTTCTGAACTTGCTTAGATAAGAAACATGGATCCTTTTAAGAATAATCGCGAGAAAAGAAAATACTAAGAATATCAATGAAAGAAAAAAAAATTGTCGAGTAATGTATTATTGACGACGTTGAAGTTGAGTGGAAGATTACTTCAAGTGAATGATAATATTATATATATATATATATATATAATATATATATATATATATATATATATATATATATATATTATAATATATTAATTATAATATATATAATTTATATATATATATATATATATATATAATATATATATATATTATATATATAGATATATATATATATATATTATTATATATATAATATTATATATAAGAAACTTAATTAGTTTTATTATTTATATTTTTATATGAGAAAAAAGTATATTTATAATAATTAAAATATATTTATAATATTTATTATATATATATATTACTTATATTTATATATTATTATATATATATATATTCATCTCCTTCGCTCTGGTTTTTCCCCTTATTTACCACCCCTATCCGTTTTCCACCCGTGTCGGGTGTCCTCCTTTTTGCCTCCTTCACCCCATCCAACAATCCATATAATCGGGTCATGTCGGGTTTTGAACCTCATCCGAATTGGGATGTGTGCCTAACAGAGGATATATATATATATATAATATATATTATATTTTTATTATATATATATATATATATATATATATAATATATATATAATATATATATATTATACTATATATTTAACACCCAAAAACGGCAGAAAAAAAAAATAAATAAAAATACAGTTGAACACAGACTCATTGCTTAAATGTGAAAAAAGAATATCTGTACAGAATTGGATAAAGAACTGTAAGAATATCCACATATGGCACTACTAAAATATCTGGTTTAAATGGATAGTGGAATGAAATAGAAGGGCCTTTAGATATTTAAGCCATATTTTAATGTCAGTGTAGTCGGTGACATCAAATGTTGATAAGAATTGGTTGTTCTTGTGACTCAAGGGAACCCCAGCGGAAGTGCAGGTATCATGACATGTTGTATAGCACTCTTTGATAAGATATATATATATATATATATATATATATATATATATATATATATATATATATTATATTATATATATATATATATATATATATAATATATATTATATAGTATATATATTATATATATATATATATTTCGGAGTCCAACCAAGGCATTGTCGTCAAAATTTTAGTAACGTTAAAAACTATAACAAAAGCAATGCAGTTAAAGAATAAAGATGATAAAAATAAGTTGTTCACCTTTATTCTTTCAACTTTTTTCAACACCACCTCTCTTCTTCTAGACCTCACCTTTTCTTCTTAATTAATCAAAAATCTCAGGTATTTAAGTGCTCCGACGGCAAGACTTACTTTGTTCTTGCGTTCACATTTTGGGGTTTTCTGCTTTGTGGATTTAGGTCCTTTTGTTTTTATTTTATTTTTTTTTTATAAAAGTTCACACCTCACGGGCATAGCCCTATTCTAGGGGGGCAACTTCTCTAGGTAATTGCTACCTAGGATCCGGACGGGTGATCGAACCCGGGCCCTTGCCTTTGCGACTCTGTCGCTCTACCGATTGAACTACGGTATTTGTTTTGTCAATCTATGACCAAATTCATTTGATCTGTCTATTAGTCTCCTAACTCTACTAACTGTCATAAAGTCTTCTATTATTATCTAAATTGCCAAATGGAAGACAATCTCAAGCCTTATTTCTCTTATCTTATCGTCCTTAGCGATTTCAAAGCTTACCGCAAGTGAATGTCCTCTAGTTCTCAAGATACAGCTGGGGGTGAAGTCATCTTCTATTATTTCTCTATTCACAACAACCTTGAACAGATGACACAGATCCCTATCGTGTCCCTGATAACCTTGAAGATTAACCAAACATACCAAGCCATTTTTAACTTCCAATCCTTCTGCTTATACTGCTAAATCCCACATATATTCTTCAACATCTACAACTACAACTACATCATCTTCAAAAATCCAACTCAAATTTTCATTTGTTCTTAATATTTGGATAGTTTTTCTCGTGATCTTTCTTCTAAGGAATATTGAGTTGGTAATTAGAATTACTAGAGTTAAGGTGTTCTGACTAACCTTTAGTATAGACTAGAGGTGTACGGAGGTGATTTTTCACTATCCGCGGATGCGGATGCGGATGCGATAGTAAAAATCACTATCTGCGGAGTGCGATGCGATATGTAAAAATCACTATCGCGCGATTGTGGATGCGATGCGCGATTAGCGGATAATAAATTTTGGTAGTCTTAATGTAAAATCTATATTATCTATATATAAATATCTATATTATATATATATTATATATTTATATATATATATATATATATATATATATATATATTATATATATTATATATATATATATATAATATATATATGCTGTGTTAGGGGATGCGGGACGTGGACCAACTCTTATGCACCCCACCAATCTCTTTTCCAACTCACCAGTTTTTAAAACGGTTTTATATATATATATAATATATAATATATAATTAAATATATATTATATATTCATATATATAATATATAATATAATATATAATATATATATATAATATATATATAATTTATTATATATAATATAATAACTTAAAAATTAATAATTCTAAAATTGTGCTTCAAAAACTAATACTTTGAGCCCTTTCAAGGGAGAGTTTTTGCTTCCATTTCTTCGTAATTGGAGGATCTGCACCGCTGAAAAAGACGCGACTAGCTACCCTTGTTGAGGGCAGCTAAGTATCTGCTCTGGCAAGTTCTGCAGATGTGGAAACTTTCAATTATATGCATCAAACCAACTGGACACTCATATCCGAATTCCGAGCTTTTTCGCTTTTGACAATCTTCGATCATTATAGAATGTCTTTTGACCTCTGAGCAAGACTCTTCATCGCTACGAGAAACCCAAAAGAACGTCCTTGGGTTCAGCAATGTTCGTACAGTTTTATTTTGTTCGTTTCTGTAATCTTTTCCTTTTTATTACATGGTGATATTTCTGCTCCTTACATTCATTTCATCACTATTCATTCAAAATAAATTTTAACCTTGTGAAACACGCGGTTCAAATTTGGTTTTGTAACTAGGATCAAGAAAAGTTGCTATAGCATGATTGTAATCGTTGTTCAACAATTTGAAATATATTATCTATCTCACATGAGTGTTCTATCTTTGAAAGTACTTTACTTTTAATAGCAGTATTTAGTAACAGCTTACATTAGTTGCAACTAGAGGATATCCGTTGACAAACAAGATTTCTGACTAATAGTCTTAGTTACTCTTTAAGCGGTTTAAGAACGTAGTAGTTACAATTATTAATATCGCATTATTAATCACAGTCGCTGTGTGGCCTTTCAACTTTGTGTTGTTCGAAGCGTAAGGGCAGACAGCTTCATTTTTTTCTTAATCCTCTCAAGCATGTATAGACTACTATTCCAACGAGTCTGAACTCTTGCTTACATGAAAGTTTGGGAAACATTTAGCTTAATAATTCTATGAATATATCTCGATAATCGCAAACAATTCATTGCGGATGCGAAGGCGGTCGATAGATAAAAATGATGCGGATAGCGGTTATACCGCTACAAGACCTCTAGTATAGACTATAGAGTATAGAACTCTTTCCAATCCCTCTCTGCTCATGCCTGTTCTAACACTCTCTGTATACTCCTTCTTTAGCCTTTAACAGCATACTTCCTACTTTGTTGAGAATCATGTGTGTCCTTCGTCACAAACGAACATGCTTTTCTCTTGTCCCAGCTTGACACTAGACTTAACTGTTATGCTCATTAATACACGTATTCTACTGGTAAAGTTGCAACACGATCCCTTTATCTATTTTACCAACAACCTTTGAATTACATGCTCTCAAATGTCGTGTTTCGCTGATCGTCGACTTTTGGCGTGATTATAGTGAGGTGAGTGGTCGATTTTGTGTGGTCCTGCTATCTTTACCTACCAGAGGAGACACACATAGACACCCACAACCCATAAAAACAAAATACATGTGATAGTGTTAAATTATATATATATATATATATATATATATATATATATACTATATATATATATATATATATACAAAAGGGAAAGTTGTCAAAATTGAAAAAGAAGTTGAAAAACTATTGCAAAAGAAATTGCAGTAAAAGAATAAAGACAGAGAAAATAATAATAAAAAAAAATAACAAAGAAAAATATGAATAAAATAAAAAAATAAAGGGGGTCAAAGAAATAGACGTTCAAATGAGAATGAGAGGGAGATAGAAGGAAAAATATATAGAAATAGAGAAAGAGAGAGAAAAAATAAATATACAAAGAGAGAGAGAGAGAGAAATCATAACTACACATACACCCACATACACCCACACCCACACTTACACCTACACACACACCTACACACACACATTTCAGTTCAGAAACCTTTTTAAACAAGGAAGGCCGCTGAGTGAGACAATCACATTTGTGTGACTCTTCGAGTGCGATTCTTAAAACAAAAAAAGTTCAATCGACGAACTCCCAATTAGTTTTCTCTGAAGATCGGCTCAAATGTACTAAATATTGAGAAATCATTTATTAGTTTTCATCAATTTTCGTCATACATGTTGCAATATATATATATATATATATATATATATTATAGATATATATAATATATATATATATAATATAATTATATATATATATTATATTATAATATATACTATATATTATAATATATATATATATATATATATATTATATATATACTATATATATATATATATATATATATATATATATATTAGTTATATATAATATATATATATATATATATATTATATATTAGAGGTGTAGCTCTTTTCAATTTTGAAATTAATTTTTTTTTCAATATAATTTTTCACGAATGTTATTACTATATAGCTCGTAAATTAGCACTTTGTTTAGGGAGGCGAGATGTCACAGCCCTGACATGCCTCTATGACTTCGTCCTTGTCACTACTGACAAGGACGTTTGTACATTGTGTTCATGAATAGGTGGAGAAGGGGTGTGAAACTTTAAGGTCTTCGTGTGAAATCGAAGTGAGATCTGGATTTGTAACTAAAGAAACTCGCCGGATTCAGATTTGGAACCAGATGGATTGTGGATTGTGGATTGTGGATAGTGAAAATTTTTCGGATTTGTAGGGTAAAGGGGCAAGGAATGTAAACTCGAACGGCGAACATGTTGGGGCACTGGTTTTGGGATAGCGGCCTTAAAGTTCGATTTCCTGTGGTCCCACCGTGTTACCTCTTAATAGGGATAAAGCACGTTAATAGGTAATAGGTATAATCGCCTAGAAGAAAAGAAAGAAAAATTACTAAATCATATATATTCCAGACAGCTTTCCATATCAGAGAAAAGCTGAAAACTAGAAGAGGGAAGAGGGTTTCTTACCCTGCCGGAGAAGAAGGAAGAGTGTTCCATATGTAGGAGAAGTAGGGAAACTTCCTTAGCCTGCTGGAGAGAGTGTTTCATAGCCTCCCGGAGAAGAAGGAAGATTGTTCCATACTCCGCCAGAGAAAAAAGATGAGTGTTTCATACCCTTCCGGAGAAGAAGGAAGATAGTTCTATACCCTGCCGAAGAAGAAGGAAGAGTGTTACATACTGTGTCAGAGAAGAAGGAAAACTATTCCATGACCTGCCGGTGAAGAAGGAAGAATGTTCCATACTCCGCCGGGGAAGGAGGAAGAGTGGTCCATATCCTACCGGTAGAGTCTTTGCAAGAATAACTAAAGCGGTTCAGGGTGAGGGCAAAGAGTGGTAGAAAGAAAACATGAGAATGATTTAGAAGACTTCTAAGTGACCTGTCATCAAGGGAGGGGCTATGTGACCTAAAATCTTAATAGAGTAGTACACATTGTAACATCGAAAATATGTGGTAAGTGATTCATCTTTTTGAAAGATAGAAATGGATCAGAGAGAAGCTATTAATATATAGACGAGTTGCAAATCGAAAAATATAGAAAACGAAAAAGGAAGGTTCTCAAATCAAACAATATCGAAATCTTTTGAAATTTCAGCGCAATTTGTAATGGTTCATATTAATTCTGAAAGATAGTGGAAGGAAGTCTTTCAGAATAAAACAAACTCTCTAATAAAACGTTTCAAACGTTATCCCCTCATCATGCAACATTCGGAAATGTGTATCGGCATTTGAGAGAGATGGTATCCTTTCCCCGAGGGAATACCGAACGTAGAATTCATTGGTGTGATGGAGTGTGTGGAGAATTCTTTGCACTGATGGTCTTTATCCCTATCATTTGCAGAAAGTCCAATCTGTTACCCGATGATAATGAATCTAGTGTAGAATTCTGTTAATGGGTTCTGACTAATTTGGATGTTTTTACCATTTTGTTCGGTGACAAAGCCACGGCCTCCAATATTGGGGTTTATAATAAACGGAACCCATATGCTAGGAGTCATGAGACTCGCCGAACTGTAAAAATTTGTTCTTACCTACTTAAATTCTCTCTCTGGCTATGTGGGTGTGAATTAATAGGTAGTTATCTGGTTGTGTCGCATCTCAAAGGAACTTCTTTTGCTGATTTTATTCATCGCTCATCCCTGTATTTTAAAGACTTTAAATCAGCATTACAAAGACGCATGTGGTTGTGGGTGCGGCATAACGCATTACCTCTCACACAACCAGACAAGCCATTACCTTGGTGAATAAGTATTTTCCTTGTTGTTGGATTGAACGAGGTAGTTCAGTGGCATAGCTTTCTCAGTCACCTAACCTATCACCATTAAATTTCTATCTGCGGGTTGTATGAAATACATATTGTACGCGAATGTCAACCCAGACATAGCTACAGCAGGTCACAATTGACGCTGCAACTTTCTCCGTCACCACATAGCTAATATTCATTGGATGCAATCACTGAAAATAAGTATCACAGCATGGTTACAGCACCGAGGTAGAAAGGTGAGTAAGTCTATATACGTTGTGCTACTGAAGCATATATACGTTGTCAGTGTTGTTCAGTCAATGTAATTGCATTTTCTTCACTACCAACGGAATCTTTCATGATAATCAGATAGTTTCCTATACGAGATTCGCGAAAAAAAAGAGCACCCATATTTCGGTAATAAGATCGAACCTGTGTATCTTATATTGGACATTATTTGCCAAGAATAGCCGCCACTCGAACACGCTGGCGAAGTTTCTTGGTTTCTAAACTGAACTCTCTCTCTCTCTCTCTCTCTCTCTCTCTCTCTCTCTCTCTCTCTCTCTCTCTCTCTCTCTCTCTCTCTCTCTCTCTCTCTCTCTCTCTTCTCTCTCTCTCTCTATTCTCTCTCTCTCGTCTCTCTCTCTCTCTCACTCTCTCTCTCCCTCTCTCCTCTCTCTCTCCTCTCTCTCTCTCTCATATATATATTATATATTTATATATATTATATATATATATATAGATATATATATATGATTATATATAATATATATATATATATATATATATATATATATATATATTATATGATTTTTAACAAATGTTTAGTCAGGAAAAATTTTTAAGTTATTTATAATATAGTAAAATGAGACTTTTCAAACATTTAAATAAAAAAAAAATAAAAGTGCATAATAAAATAGAAGATATGTCTACAGTCCTTCAAATTTTGGCACTTACTGTTTTGTCATATTTAAAGACATCAACTCGGTGACTGAGTCACGAGTTACTGTAACCTTAATACCCCCCCCCCTTTTTTTTTATGTTGTGCAATTTTTTTTCCTTTTCAGATCATTGGGAAAGGCTTTGGGTATTTTAGAAGTAAAACAGTACCCTCGTATAAGCAAGCAACCGCTTTAATACCAAATACCATTGCATGGCATGCGAAGTACGGGGTCCCCATGGGGAGACTTCGTCCACCCTCCAGCAGGTTCTCTTCACTTTCTTTCCCACTATGACCCAAGTTGATAATATTTCCTATCGGAATATTAAGAAAATTAAAAAATATATTTAATTTACTTTTTCCCAAGATAGTGAAAAAATCTGGGGAAAAATTTAAAAAATATATATATATATATATATATATATATATATATATATATATATATATATATATATATATATGTCCATTATATCATATATTATATCTCTTTAAATATCTTGAGATATGAATATAATATATATATAGTACTATTAATTATTATATATATATTATATATATAAGTGTATGTATGTATGTGTCTAAGGGGGGGGTGTATGTGTGTATGTGTGTATGTGTGTATGTGTGTATGTGTGTGTGTGTGCGTTTGTGAGGGCCTTTGTGTGCTTAGTTAGCTTTATGATATAGACAAATGGAAGAGTTTGGAACATCCTATAAAGTGTAAAGTGATTATGTGTGTTGAAGTTTTGGATTGATATTATTAACCTTTTTTTTCTTTTTAGCAGCAAAAACTTCACGTAAACTTCAGCAAATATAAATATTTAATTTTCGTGATTGTATTAGTTTAGGTTAAATTTTTTATTATTCTTGTAAAGTAATTATAGTAAAGTTTAATTTTTTTTTCAAAAAATTGCAAATATCTAATTATAGATAAATATTTCAAGGAATAAATTAAAAACACTTTAAATTTCACACTGGAGAAAAAATGAGTGTTACGGATAGAGAAAAGATTGTGTGGTGAGAGTTTTTCTTGAAAAAATCAAATGAATTTGCTAAATGCAAATTGTGCAATATAACCTATTATCGGAAAGGAAGAAGAACCACTGATTTAAAAAATCAGCTACGATCATTGCATGGAAAAGAATATAGAGGACCTTGTGAAAAAGAAAAAGTATTATCTGAGAAGTGAGAAAGAGAAAAAAGAAAAAAGAAAAAGAGACACCTCTGCAAAAAAATGAAAATTGATGCAAAACGTTAATCTGAAACTCTAGAGGAATGTTATCAAAAAATTAAGCCTTGGAACAATGATAATTCAGAATCAAAATTACTAGATTATCGAGCACCAGAGATGATTATTGTGCAAGATCTTCCCTTTAGTTGTGTCGAAGGTGTTGGCTTTATTCGATTCGTAACTCTAGCCAACCCACAATATATAAAATTAAACGGCGCCATTATTATGAAAACATAGTATATAACAAGATTCACCCCTCAGTCACGAAAGAAGTTCAAAATATTGTTGTTCAACTTCAAAAAATTGTTGCCCAACTGAAAGTAAATAAATTAACATTTAATACCGATACCTGTCCGATACATCAACTGGCTTGTCTCTCTTGCCTCTCACTTGCAATGGTATTAATGATAAATTTGGAAAAACAAACTGTTATTCTGCAGAACCTTTCCATAAGAGACACACGGGAGACTATCTTTCTAGAAAGTTTGATGAAATCTAACAAAATATAATTTAGATAATAATAATAATAATAATAATAATAATAATAATAATAATAATAATAATAATAATAATAATAATAATAATAATAATAATAATATTATTATTATTATATTATTATTATTATTATTATTATTATTATTATTATTATTATTATTATTATTATTATTAGTAGTAGTAGTAGTAGTAGTAGTAGTAGTAGTAGTAGTAGTAGTAGTAGTAGACATAGCAATTGTTAAATTTTGCTTTTATTGCACAACCGCAGCCAACCGCGGTTGTTGGAAAATTTAAGAACCGCAAAAAAAACGCAACCGCAGTTGTTGAAAATTTTAGGAACCGCAAAAAACCGCAACCGCGGTTATGCAAAAATTCAGCTTCGCTCCATCACAAGTCTGTAGTATTCAAAAATTAATTTAGCTACTTTCCAAAAACCTAGGCTTTTAAGCAGGGATGGCAATTTTGGTGATTTTTTTGATTTTTTTTAAAAAAATCAATTTGTTGATTTTTTTGATTTTTTGATTTTTTTTGATTTTTTTCAGATTCGTAACGTCACGCGATATATAATTTGTAACCTGCAAATTATATTTCGCGTGACGTTACGAATCCAAAAAATCAAAAATATCAAAAAAATCAAAAAAATCACAAATTGATTTTTTTTAAAAAAATCAAAAAAATCACCAAAATTGCCATCCCTGCTTTTAAGTGAACTTTGAAACACTAGCCTACAGCCCTACACAATGAAAGGCGGCAAAATACGCAGACAGTTTAAAACTTACATACGTGATGGGAGTATCTGTGCAAGTGTAATTGTAGATTAGTGATAAAAAATTGCAGTTTGTACGTCCCCAGGCAATACAGTATGACAGTAGTTAGGCCGTAAACATACTAATTATTTAATTACATTATTGTGTCAATCTCATAAAAAATTACTTCAATTTTTATACGATCATAAAGTTAAAATAATGAATTTTTTTTGCTGATCTGAATACAGGTTCTTCGACAGTCGATTAAACCTCAAGTACAAACTGAATAGGAAGATTACGA
>JABUQX010037256.1:0-7500 GCA_015478945.1 Trachelipus rathkii | reverse complement strand
CAGGTTGGCGAGATGATTTTAGATTTCTGTATGAGTTATGTAGAGCATTCAGTTTCCTTAAAGAAACTAGTGCGTACCCCGTAATTAATTGGAGAAAATTACCGTCTCTTCACAATGCCAGATGGAATTCACGTGCTTTATATGCTATTATTTCGTACTTCCTCCTTCCTAAATGGAGAATTTCACTGGAAACACCGTGCGCTTTCATCTCAAATACATGGCAAGAAGCCTGGTTTTCTAACCAAATGTTTAACGCACAGATTCACCAGAAATTGATGGATGGAATTTCCGAATTAAATTGCTCTGCAGTCGTGAAGTGCTTTGAAACTCACTGGAATGTTGACAGATCCGTTGTAGATATACCACAGACGAATATTTGTGCCGAACGAGGGGTGAAATTAATGGAAGAACTGTACCAGAAATGCAAAACAGATAAATATTTGAATCTGAAGCTTATTGCAACTAATACATTTTGATTGTGATGAATGTACTTAAGTTTCAGAATTTTCATTGTCATTGGTACGGAATATTTTTTTATGAATTGAACGAAATAATTGTCATTTTCTGTCATTATTAAAAAGTTCATTGATTTCTAATACAGGCTAAAAAAAATTTTTTTGGGCCATAACTCATATAATATATATATATATATATATATATATATATATATATATATATATCTTAAATATATATATATATATATATATATAATATATATATATATATATATATATATATATTATATATATATATATATATATATATATATATATATATATATATATATATAGCATATATATATATACAGGTATATATATATATATATATATATATATATATATATATATATATATATATATATATATATATAATATATATATATACCTGGTATATTATTATATATATTATATAAGAGATATATAATATATATATAAATAATTTTTTTTTTTATATATATATATATATATATATATATATATATATATATATATCCTACCAACTTTAAGGTGGCCTTCAAGGGGAGGTTTGAGCACCTGTTTGTGGACATAGACCTGCTGATGACCACAGCCCTCCGCCCTCATTTCAAACTTCCAGTCGTTGAGTTCCTGAATGAGGACTTGAAGGAGATCATCAGGAAGAGGGTTATCAGTGAGGTGCTGATAAACGTGACTCCTGGTCACGACAACGATGGTGCCGCCCAAGAGCAGGAGCAGGTGGAAAACGACCCCTTTCATTACATGAAGGCGAATGACAACCAGCCTCTGGCTATCGACCACCATGAGGAGGACTTGAAGAAGGCTTTTGAGATTTGGAACAAGCTGAAGGTGAAGAGGACCACCCCACTGTCTGTATACCTATTCCCTCAGCAGCACAGAGAAGTCTGGTTGGACCTCTTTATCAAGTACAATACCCCTGTCCCCCCCTTCCGCGGTTGTGGAGAAATTGTTCAGTTTGGGCTCTAATGTTCTCAGGCCTAAGAAGTCATCCCTGACTGATGAGAATTTTGAGAAGCTGGTGTTTCTGAATTGAAATATGCACCTCTTGAATTTGAAGTGCCTGTGCCAGATGGAGTAAAAGGAAGAGGAGGAGGAGGAGAACAACAGCAATGACTAACTAGTAATTACAAAAAGGTATTATATATATATATATATATATATATATATATATATATATATATATATATATATATATATATATATATATATATATATATATATATATATATAAATATTTTATATATATATATAAAATACCTAAAAAAATCTCTTTCAAGTAATAAAGTAATTGTCGTTATTAATTAGTCAATGTTTTTGTCCTATTCCTCCTCCTCCTCCTTCTCCACCCTTTGGCACAGCCAAGAAGCACGATTCTCTTGAGAGCTCTGGGAGAACGAGTTTTGAGGCCTGATGGAAGAAGATGCTAGTTCTACTGAAAGGACGAAAATCCTACCTGTGAGTGTTTAACTCGAGGACTTGCGTCGGAGACCATTGCCCCGAGAAATGGTTCTCTAGAGTGTTCTAGGGTTAAGAGTTTCGGACCAGAAGAAGAAGATGCTGGATCAACTGAAAGGCGAAAACCCTTTCTGGGAGTTGTTCTAGATTATATATATATATACATAGGTGGGCACGATAACGAAAAATGTTATCGCGATAACCGATAAATCGATAACGAAAACCTTATCATCGATAACCGATATCCGATAACTCGTGATAAAAATATCGCCGATAAGGCGATAACCGATAAATCGATAAATCCAAATTTTTATGTATTTCATTTTATTATAAAATAAAATGTTAAAAAAAAACACGACTTTGGTTTTTAAGAAAATGTTAAAAATAAATTATTACATCTTCTTTTCACCTATTTTATAGATTATAATATAAAATTTTCAGTTTTCTTTACCGACACGTACCCAGAAAATATGGGAATTGTTGCTACTTGTTTTATATAACTTGTAAAACTTTGGATATCTTATTAAATAAATGTATTTTTTTTTTTTCATTTGCTACTTCTCAGTGTTTTTTATAATAAAAATTTTATTTTTCTAATTATGCTCTTGATGTTATTAGATTCTATAAATGTATGTAAAAACCAAAGATAAAGGATTAATAAAGGATTGAATGAAATCAAAGAATTAGTTAATTGCAATTTATCAATATAAAAAAAATTAAATACTAGATCTGGCCCTTCTGCAGCATTTTGTATGTTCCCCTTCAGTAAAACAATGACATTATTTAAAGTTTCATCTGACAGAGAGTTCCTCTTTGATCTGTAGATATTTTTGCCAAGAAGAGAACAATCGCTCCAAACTTTCAGAAGCTAGACCGGCATTGGCCATATTGTACCCTATAAAGAGGATCAATGAAGCACCTTCTCATGTTAAAACTAGGTCTACCAGGCTGTCTGTGATTCGCCTGCATCCACTTATTTACAATGAGAGGCAGCTTTATTCTTGATTGATCTTTGATGACGTTGACCTTGAGTTAGTTCAGTGTAATCATCAGCATCACAGATGCTTGAGTAGTAGTCCTTCTCTTCCATGTCCTTTCCCTCGCTGCTACTGGTACTGTTGGCGTTCTCGAATTCGGTACGCCGCAATAAACTCTTCCACCTTCTTCTCCATCAGGGCCTTGACCTCTGACTTTTTGGCCATTGTTTCTTCAAAAGCCCTCATTCACATCAGGCGAAACTTGGGGTGGAAGGCAGGGCAGAAGGTATTCCTCATCTTCAAAGGTGCTGGAGAACCTCTTGTCTATGACGTCAAGGAGGGTATTGACCAGAGAGTCGCAGAACTTGAGATTTTCATTGGTCTTCAAGTCAATCAGTTTTTTTTTGTTACAATGAGGGTGGGGATCAGGCAGCCCAGATAGCACTGTTTCTCCCCTTGGATTTGATCCAGTGCAACATGACCTGATAATTGAAAAAGAAATATTATTTAACTAGTTTTAAGATGTAAGCATTACTCTGCATTAGCTAAAAAGTAAAAAGATATAAAGAATTGAAATAACGTCTCGCTAATATTTAGTTTATTTACCCTATCAATATTCTGACATAAATGTCTAATATATTATATATGATATATATAATATATATATATATATATATTATATATATATAATATACTATATATATAATAATATATATATATATATATATATATATATATATATATATATTATAGTAATATAACAAAAACTTAATCGCGATACCATTAGATAAAATATATCTTACGGATAGCAGATAACCGAAAACCGTGCTAGCGCGATAACATTATCCACCATATAGTTATCGGTAAAGTATTGGCAAAACCAAAAAATTATCGCTATACCGCATTATCCGTAAAAAGATTTCTATCGGGAAACAGAACCCGAAAACCATTATCGCCAGATAAATATATCCGCCGATATGTATCCGCAAAAACGCCCACCTATGTATAATAATATATATATACTAATATATATACTATATATATATATATATAAAATAATATATGTACATATAATACATTCTATATATATAAAAATAATATGATGTATAATAAATATATATACTCATATATATATATAATATAAATATATGAAGAAAGTTTCAAATAAGAAAGATGTTTGGAATAAAAAAAGAAGAGGAAAAAAGAAATATAAAAGCTGCATACGTAAGAGGAAAAAGATGATCTGGGGCGGAAAAAAAAAAAAAACAAAAAAAACAAACAAAACGAAAAAAAAAAAGAAAGAGAAAAAAAAAAAAAAAAAAAAACAAAAAAAAACATAAAAGAAAAAAAAAAAAAAAAAAAAAAAAAAAAAATAAAAAAAAAAAAAAAAAAAAAAAAAAAAAAAAAAAAAAAAAAAAAAAAAAAAAAAAAAAAAAAAAAAAAAAAAAAAAAAAAAAAAAAAAAACAAAAAAAAAAAAAAAAAAAAAAAAATGAAAAAAAAGAAAAAAATGAAAAAAAAAAAAATAAAAAAAAAAAAAAAAAAAAAAAACGACAAAAAAAAAAAAGAATAAAAACCAAAAAGGAAAAAAAAACTTTGTAGAGCTTATGGAAGGAGATGGAATGTCCGACTTCACAACGGGAATAGAAAGCTCTTTCAGGAAGAAGCAGCCCGAAAGGTTAAGCAAATAGAAAAATAAGAGGATCAATCGCCTCAGAAAATGACATAGGAAGATGGTGCCCATCGTACCACTGATGAAACGGATGTGAGGGGAAAGTGTCGAAGGAAACACTCTCGAAAATCTGACTATAACATTTAAGGTAGTAATTGAAGAGGTAGATAGTGAATGCTATGTGGGTTGATGGCTGCAGGAAGGAATGGATATTTTTGGCGATGAGGTACATTAATAAGGAGGAGCGTAATGGGTAGAATAAATAGGAGTGAGACAAGTTTAAGAATGGTAAATCTGACACGGTCATCGATGAAATTGCTTGGTGAAATGAGCAAGAACGGAGTTGAGATGGTGAATGAATGGATTGGAAATTGTGCAACAAAGCGTATATGGAGGGTATAGTTCGAGTGATTGAGGAGCAGCAGTAATATTACCCTTATATAAGGGTAAGGGAGATAAGGGTAAACTGTAGGAATTATAGGGGAATTAGTGTATTGAGTGTTGTAGAAGATATTATGCTGGTACTTTTGGTTCTAAAGCAGTGCGTCAAGTGGGACTGAAGGACTGATTGGTGAAAGAACAAGGTGCGTTTAGCAATGGTAGAGGATGTGTGGATCAAATATTTACATTAAAACAAATGATTGAGAAAATGAGGGAGAAGAAATAAATTGTATTTAGGTTTTTATGGATTTGCAACAGCCGTATATAGGATTAATAGGGAAGCTCCATGGCAGGTTTTAGTGTTAGGTGTTGGTGGTAGGCTTCTGAATGGAATCAAAAGATGTATGACGATAGTGAAGCGTGTACAAGATAAAAGTGATTTGTTTAATATTAATAGCGGAGTGAGCAGGGATGTGTTATGTCTTGGTTATTCAATTCCGCATATGGATTGGGTTAGGAAAGAATTAGAGGTGGGTGCAGGAGATGTGGTGTTAGAATGATGGAGAATGGAAGAGAGTGAAGGTTGCCCTACCTATGATATGCGGATGATTTATTTGGCATTGTGTGGTGAATCTGAAGAGAGTTTGAGATGATTGGTAGAGGGATTTGGTTTGGAGTGAGTAAGGATGTAGTGGATTGATAAAGAGGGATGGTTAATGGTTGTGAAGTGAGAGTGAGGAGAGGACAGCCTCGGTGTGAAGTTACGTTAAGAGTGAGCAACTGGAACCAAGTGTTAAGATTTAAATATTAGAATAATGTTGGAGGATATGGAACAGCATGATGCAGAGTGTAGTAGGGGAAAGTTGTGAAAGCAGGAAGGTGGCTGTGCAATTAAATCGTTGTGGATGTAGGGGACTAAGTCTTGAGTGCACTAGATTCTTACATGGAGGGTATGTTGTTACCAGCTATTAATGCATGAGTAGTGAGACTATGGTTCCTGAATAGAGTTAGTGATCTAAGTAAAATAATTGATGGACAATCTTAAGGCGTGTTAGGTGCGAGAAGAATTGATTAAAGATGAGGAATGAACGTGATTAGAGAGTTGTTGTGTGTGAAGTAAGAATAAATGAGAGAATAAATGAAAGTACGTGAGATGGTTTGGTCAGGTGGAAAGGATGGGATGACAGTCGGTTGGTTAAGGGGATGTATATTGGTGTGTGTGGTGTGTGTGTGTGCTGTGTGTGTGTGTGTGTGTGTGTGTGTGTTGTGTGTGTGTTGTGTGTGTGTGTTGTTGTGAATACGCCGGCGGGCGAGACCGAACAAAAGTTGGGACGTTGAGTCCGTAAAGGAATGTCTGGAGAGAGGAAAGTAGAGTTTGTCAGAGGCAAAAGAAGAGTGCATAATAGGAGGAATGACGGGTTTGTAAGGGGTAAAGGTTGGTGCCCACCTGGGCCAAAGGGATGACCCCACATTGACGAGATGATGTCGCGGTTCCGTGATGCTCTAGTGTGGATTTTCTGACTGCGACGAGTTCTCACTACAAGGTATAAAAGGACGCGGTGAGGCTGGACTTTCTTTTCGACTTTTGGGTCATGTTCTTCTACTACTTTTCTTTTCCGTTGCATACGCCACCTTACCCCAGTCTTGGGGAAAGAAAGTGGAGATAATATATATAATATATATATATATATATATATATATATATATATATATATATATATATATATGATAGATATATATATATATATATAAATATACGGTATATATATATACAATCAATATATATATATATATATATATATATATATTTATATAATTTTTTATTTTATTAATTTTTATTTTATATTTATTATATTTAATATAATAATAAATAATTTTTATGTCTCTCTGGGAACAGGATTAATTTATAGATATAATTATATATATATATAATATTATATATTTATATATATATATATATATATATATATATATATATATATTTTATATATATAAATATATATTTATATATATATATATATATATATATATATATATATATATATATATATATATATATATATATGATATATATATATAATTTTTTTTTTTATATATATAAAAAAAAATATAAATATATAAATATATATATATATAAGGCAAGCCATTGCTATAAAGCTTGTTAATTGTTATATATAAAAATAACATTAAAATGTAAAAATTAAATAAATATATAAATTGTAAGGTAATTTTATCGGAAATTATGTTTTTAACCGCCAATAAAGAGTTAGCGGACTGTGGTAGACTTCAGTAGTGAAAAATAATTATTAGCGATAGAATTAGCTAATTTGCGATAGCTGACTGGCGAAGCAAAAAAAGTTGCGGAATTGCGGAATTTCGATAGCGGACTGGCGAAAAAGAAAAAGTTGCGAAATTGCGGAATTGCGATAGCGGACTGGCGAAGCAGAAAAAAGTTGCGGAATTGCGAACTGCGGAATGCCCCACAAAAATAGCGGAATTGCGAATTGCGGACTAAAAAAA
>JABUQX010037255.1:47500-78853 GCA_015478945.1 Trachelipus rathkii | reverse complement strand
TCAACCATGTTTCTTTCTTATGTCCACTCACCAACCCACATGTTGGCGCTGATGCACCCGGTCCCTCTAGGCGGTCTACATCACGGCTGGATATTTCTCTCTCTCTCATCCCTTTTAATCCCGACGGTGTCCTGTGAAATCACTTAAATTGTATCTACTTAATTCTTTCTCTAACCATGTTCCATTCATCTGGTCATCGTGTGAATATGACGTCTGTGTAAGGTTTTGACGCCCGGACTTTGTATACTTCCATTCTATAATAATATTTTATGACTCGCTGTTCGAACCATAATTTCTAATTAAAAATATTAAAGAAAAATTTTGTCCAATATTAACACTACCCAAATTTAAGTTCTCGCTTCTTGGAGATTTCATAACTTTAATTTTAACAAGCGTAGTTTTTCCTAAGCATAAAAGAGAATATTTTTTCCCTAATGTAAAAAAAAATAACATGGGTCTAAACTTCAATTGAATGAAAATACTTGATCTAATTTGAATATATTGTATTTAGTGCTTGTCTTTCAACCTAGGCCACTATCTATATAAGAGGTTTTATTAATTTATTATACTGAACTCTATAATAATGTCGTTTTTTAAATATTAAAAATAGTTTGTACCCTAAGATATTTCTAAAGAATAACCTTTTTAGATATATAAAAAACAAGGTAATTTAAGAGTTTTTAAAGTTTTTATAAACAGAAAATAAAATTAAACTAATGAAAGAGTATTAATTCTTTGAAAATTCCCAGATCAATTTTGAAGAATCCCGTATTAATTGTTTGAAAATAAATATTGATGTGAAGAACCGGAGACCAGGAATGATGTTTTCAGCATCAAAAAAATAAAACAATTAAAAAGGACTAAGAGGGGAAATATGTATAGGGGAAATATTATGGTGAACAGGTAACATGAAAATAATGTATAACCTATTATTAAAAAAATAGTTTAAAAAGGTGGCTAATGATTTTAATTTGTATGAACTTTGTTGAAAGTTCCGTGTCAACGTATTAAGGCAATACAAGGGTTGGGTGAACTTGAATGGGCGAAGGGGGGACTAGTGTGGTTAGGAACTGAGGAGATTACAAAACGTTGGAGAATTAAATGTGGCGTATTAAATATTTTGAAATGGGGGCAGTGAGTTAACGAAGTTGGGGCCAGACACTTAGAATGCGCGTGGGATTGTGACCTAGTCAGGTTAGATTGGCTCACGAGAGACGGAATAACAATCTAATAAAATTATTCCCATAACTTAACACAAATTATGGAGAGGTTAAACGCACACTTTCGACTAGAGATATTTTGAATTCTATAAAAGGTTGTGGAATATTAAAATATTGTACTGTAAATATTCCCTTATCGCCTCCCTTCAAAGTGGCTGCTCACTGTGGGACAAAGAGGGATTTAATATATACCGTTTACTATCAGAGGGAGAATAGAAGAATAATACCTGAATCTGGTACACATAAGCTTTGAGCTATTATGTAGAACCCACGAATGAACATAACAGAAGCGAGTTTTAATTTTATGATTGATTTGGGGAGAAAAGTTCGTTTATTAAAGCTTTAAAATAGGAATTTATTTGTACACGCAAAGAATAATTATTGTATTTTCCATGTATTGAAAACTTTTTTTGAATTGATTTGAATGATTCCTTGTTCTCCCTTCTACTCAGTTTACCGCTTCTTTTATTTCTGAATTACTGCGAATTTGTTTACCACTCTTTATTCCGAACATATATGTCATGATAGTTTCACCCCCACAAGTCGCACACATAAATATATACCGTTTGCGCTCCTCTCGTTTAGACCACGAATTATCAGCTGAAAAAGCTTAACTTAGCTTCCGTGAAGAGTAATGAAAAATAGTGAATTTTAAGCAACCTCTTGGTTTTGAGATATTGTAATTAAGAGTAAGTAATTCCGTTCGCCGAGCGCGAACCCCATCCCTTTTTCTATACATTGGGTACACCACGAAAGAATGACTAATAATAATCAATTTAGATTCCAATAACATAATAATTAATTAAATTAGACATAATGATAATATAATATATTAATAATTAGCCATTCAAAAAGAGTATAACCACGCTGTTAACTGTGTTGTAAATGATAATGATAATAGAATAATAATTATTATATAGACTGGCAATACTACATAATCTTAATACATTTATTATTCCTTGTAGGCTTTGCCTACTAATTTAGTTGAAGAAGACTGCTCTGTAGGTGAGCAGATGAATTACCGATAATAATTGGGCTTGCGTTTTGTTATAATGCCATCCCCTAAGATAGGCTAGAGGTATTTAGACGTGCAAGACGTTCATCTGAAGCGAAGAAATTATTACCTAAATAAACTTGAGGTAACTACTGCTATGTTATAGGCGAATTATTGCTATACCACACTAGCGCGGTTAAAAGCTTACCGACCATTACCATCGTTAAATTTATCATGAACCGGAATTTGAGGAAAGGCGAATGTAAGCATCCTCACAATTTTTTTGAAAACTAGCTAAAAATTTGGGATAATAATTTTATTATTTTATGAAATTTTTTATGGATGTTCTACTATATTATGCTTATTCGTCTCTAATATCTACATACGTCTTACTGTAACTCCCTCAAAATCTACTATACACTTTACATCTTAAATAGATATTTTATTGATGATATGATTTAAGTGCTATTTATTTGTCAATTTTGAAAACCGAAAATTTTCGGAAGCGATACCTATAAGATATATTTTTATATTTTTGAATCATCCTTTATGAGGTTTTCAGTCACCAATTCTTTTCCCCAGCAGGTATATCTATGAGATTGATTTATAACTCATAAAACTAAAAGTCGGGAATAGGTATAAAGACTAAATTTTCTAAAATGCAGTTTAATTTTAGAGTCTGCTCTAAAAATAAAATCAAATTTTCGCAATGCCAATTTCTATTGAAAATTACATTTCCCTGATTCTAATGATTTTACTTTAACTATTTTTATCAATTTTATTATTTATTACAATCTAAATAATTATTAACAAATCGTCTATATATAATCGTTTTAACTATCTATAATCAAATGCGTTTTTAAACATTTTAGAAGACGAGGAGTCAATTTCTGTGACTGATCACTTATTTTGACTGAATTTCCTATTTACAATCCTATCAACTGAGATTTTCTTAAGCTATATACAGACATTATTATACATGAATTTTATTATTAAATTTTTACTTTTATTATTTTTATTTATACTTTTTATTTTATTAGTCCTTCTAACTCTATCTATCACTTAATTTATTCATACTTCAACATTCTATGTCTTTTTACACACTGTTCAACTTTCTTAGCAGCTTTTTGATTATTTATTAGTATCGATTTTAATATTTGACATGTGTCATCAATCAAAATTACAGTTATACTCCTATCTCTCACTCATACGCTGGGAGATAATGCTGTTCGTGTAATATTATATCATTTCTTTAAGCGCGATATTTAACGAAAAAAGAGAGAGGATAAATAGACATACTAGATAACTACAACCGTCGCACAGGAGCGCCTTTGCTGTCGCACCTCCTTTCCCTGTGCTCATAATGGGCCATTGCACCCAGCCTTTTATGTATTGCCAGCCCACCACAGCGTGGGCCCTGTGAGCTCGTTCTCGTTTGCACGTGACTCTTTTATTATCTAGACTTGAATGAAAGAACTGGGTAATGTAACTAAAATACAAAAGTGTGGCGATCAAAGATTTTAAATTCTAAAATTACGATAAAAAACAGAGAAATATCAATAAAAATACATTGAATCGCTACAGTACACTGTTGCGGTCGTTATCAAATTGAAATCTTTTCTCTAATATTTCATCGAACAAATCAATTCAGAGAATGATGCATTCTTGCCTACTGGAAATGTCTTCACAAAAATTATAAATACAATTCAAAGAAATATTTCATGAATCAAAACAACTATTGCTTTTTACTAACTAATATTGCAAGTGACGAGAAGGGTGCGGTGAATCGGCAATTAGTCTTCTGGGTCATCCAAGTTTGTAAGCAAAGACTTTACTGGTGCTTCTCTGGCTTATGCAGGAACGAGGAGTGACAGCGGATGTAGATTGTCCAGATACCATGAGTTTCCCCGTGAACGGCTAAGATCAGGAATTAATAGTGAATTAAGACCACTTCCCGTATGAGACGTCCGCAAAAACGGAACCGGCATAACAGTGGATCCGGGGAAATATCTGAGAGCAGAAGCTGTACATCAATTATTATACTAAATTTAGCCTGCGATTAAAAAATCTGATGCCGGTGAATGCTCTTCTCGCCATTGTGCGCGATCTGGCAGCTTCATGGCGGGGAGCGAGTCGAATGGCGTGGCTGCGCTGCTTAAGAGGAGTAAGAGCTTTCGTCTGCGGGTGTATACTGTTTTTTTTTTTATAATTAACGAGAAAGAGCGACCGAGAGGTTGAATAGTATTGTAATTAAATAAACTCAATATTTAATTGATTATACGTTTAAAAAATTTAACAATATAAAAGAATAGACAATTTAATCAACTTATTTGAAAAAATAATTTGTTGAATAGGAGTGATGGTGAATTTGTTATAAACATTATGAAGTATTAATGGAAAATCCAACTTTTGGCACAATTTCACACGTGTTGTAACCTGGATGAATTTTTTCAGTAGAAATTAAATAATGTATTGTAATTTATTACACGCAAGATGATTATAATTTTAATAACATTAAATAATGCGAGTATTCTATCTGATTACCAAATTTGGTACAAGATCAAGTCTATAGCAATTATGAGGAAAGTATGTTAATCTATATATGATGATAGAAAGAAAAGCTAAGGTACAGTTTGGGGTGAAAGATTGACTTTGATTGAAGGACGTCAATAAAATTTATATAGACAGTAAAAGGTTTGGAGTTTTGCGATCATTCCTGTATATGTAACAAAGTATGAATCCAATGGAGCCACCATGGTCAAGAAGAGGGGAAGGAATGCCTTTAAAAAAATGAAAATTTTCAAATTGAAGGCCAAAATTTATAAGTGAGGGTTTGAGTTTGTATGAAATTATAATTTTAATAATGTAAATTGAGAGTCTATAAGACTACTCTTAGATAAGATTAGTAAAATTTAGAAATTCAAAACTTACTTTATTTTGTTGCGTGATAAAGGTTTTTTTTTTGTATAGGTTTTATAAAATTTCTGGAAGGTTCTGTTCGTAAATTATAGTATATTATATTATATAATATAAATAATATATACTAATATATATCTATATTATTATATATATATTATATATATATTTATTTAATAAATATATATATATATATATATTAATACTATTGAATATAATAAAAAATTGGTGGAATTGGTAATATGCACCTCTTATATTGCAAGGGAGTCTTAGAAGGTTTATTTAAATTAAAAAAAAAATGACATGCTATAGCATTTCGATAACATAATTAATTTTTAAGTTTCAGGATGCTAAAGTGGTAAAACTTAGGAAATTTTAATATTTATTCTCAATGATTAATATTGGTGAGTTTCCAAGGTCGTAGACAATTATAAAGGATACAATTTATTCTATTGTTTTCGGATTTTAATTGGGCATAATTACCGTCAATGTAGATTTCGTAACTTTTGGTTTTAAAATTAGAAACTTTTCAATTAATTTGGTTTTACTTATTATGAAAAATTTATATTAAGTGGGTTATTAAGGTATTTTTTACAAAACTTTCAAAAGGAATAATGATAGACTAATGCTAACATTCATGATAACGATTGACAAGTAAAAACACATAGAGATCCAGTCTAAAAAGAAAACACAAAAGGAAAACCATGGCCACAAGTGGAAGAATGAAGTAATTTTGAAAAATCAAATTACAATTTAAATTACTAAGCCAGAAGTGAGGGAGAAAAATATGAATTTGTTTTTCGTAAGTCTTTGGCGAAAGAAAACAAGTAAAATAGTATCCTTTTCAATTTCCGACAGTGAATGTCGTCTGAAGGTAGAAATTTGAGTGGGGTACCAGGTAGTTGGGTCACAAAACATACCAGGAAGTATGTAATATAACTTAACTCTCACGTCTTGTAATGCCCAATAATTTCATAAATATCACCACTAACCAAGACGGCATGAAAATAGATTTATAAAAGGGGGGTGATTTTCTCGTTATAGTCGATCAGGATGTCTCGGTGAGTTCAAGTCCCTGAAAAAAAAGTATAAGTCAAAGGGGATATTCCGGAAACTTAAAAAAGAATTTCCATCCACAAAAATAACTGTTTTTCGAAGAATATTATAAGGTCATAACCTTTAGTTCTGAGAGTAAATGTATACAGTCGACACCAATGTTTTAACGAATTCTTGAATATAAAATTTTTAAGGTGCTAATTGCAAATATTCAAAAAATAAAGAACCTGCGTTGCTCAACTGCGTTGCTCAACAAACCTATAATGCCCTGTAACCAAAACCAGTGAAGCATATTTAATACTTTTGAAGAGTGCCTGGGAACGGCTGCGTACGAGTTTAATGAATAGGATAAAACATAGTTACCGAGGGTAAGAAATAAAAGTGGGAGTAAAACATGTAGGACGAGATATCTATTTTTATAGATTGTTTTCATATAATATTTGATTCACGAATTACCTAGCTCAGAGAGAATTTTTATGGTGATAAATTGATTTTTATTTTTGAATTTGTTGTCTAAATGGTTATGAGTTAAGGATTGTAGTCGACATGAGACTTTATTTCGAACATAGAATATACGCTTTGATCGACGTGGTAAAGATCAGAGATAGTATAGACACTTGGAGGACGGTTTTACATAGTGTTGGCTAAGGGATCCACTCCCTGGAGTGTTATGTATCCTGTGTCTTGCACTCGGTAATTTTTCTATAATTATTGGTCACCTTTAAGAATACTAAAAGATAGTATGTCATAAAATGAACTCTAACGAGAGGATCAAGGAGAATGGAAGACTTGGTTGGAAGACGCTAATAACGCGCAACTGCTCAGTCTGGGTAATTCAGTGCAAACCGATCGTACATAGCCATCTTTAGCGCGAGAATATGACTTATTTTGGATATTTTATACAATTTCTCCACGCCAATTAGCCTGGGTCTGGTTATAAGGTGGACGTCACTCACATTTTTCACCAGACACAATAACGTAAACGCTTTTGGTCTCGGAGCGTTACGTAAGTTGGGCGATCAGATTTATTAGTAAGATGCTCCTTAATTTTAATAAATAATCCTCTCTCGTTACAAGTCGTATAATTTTAATTCTTATTTATAGGACTGTGAGACGTATTATAGGGTCTAGCACGTTATCTAATCATTTAATAGTTTTTGGCTTAAATAGGAATGGATGGAAATCACTTTATTAACAGCTGACGTTTCTCGTGGAAGGTGAGATAGAGTTTAAATATATCTATAGTCCACGCATCTGATGAGATTATCAAGGGTGCAGAAAACCGACGTGGGGTGCAGCTCGGTTTTTCTAAATACGTTTGTATTGGATCATTCCATACACAAAGAGGTATGAGAGAACTGGGATGCCGGCAATGTCTTACACTGTATTCATCGCCTCTACATTAGGTTTATTTTTCCTATTTTACATATATTGTGTTTTACCACAATTGCATACATTAAGAGATGAGAAGGATAGTATTTACGGGGTATTCGGATTCTTTTTTTAAATGGTTTAATGTCACTCTGGTCCGATATTAATCCAATTAGTATGGCGCACTCATATATACATATTCTCGTAGTATGAGCGTTGCTACCGCTAGCATCGATATATTAGAGCTTCACTACTCAAGCTTAGGGGAGGGATTGTTTTAAACTATTTTGGTCTATAAAGCTCATAGAGGAGAGGGATCCTGACTGATAATGGATTAAAGATTGTTAGGACATCATCAGATGGACTTGCCTCATGAAACCGTAGGATGTGGGTATTCAATTTGCTAGCTATAAGCAATTGGTTTATGTCCTTTTGCTTTTGGGGTCCAATATAGCGATTCAGAAGGGACAGGCAAGAACGATGTTCCTATTCCATATGGACACAGCGGCGGATGAGTGTCAAACAAAAGTATTCCTGTGCATAAATTGGTTGCTTAATCCACTGAGGGGAGAATAGAATGAATTAGTACTTGCTCTGATGTTGTTGTAAGCAGGTACATATATTACCTCACGAGAATCTAATTAGGGACTTCTTAATTTGAAAATGTATAGGGGCGTAGTTTTTTGAGAGTTCTATTTATTATACCTAATCATAGATAGACTAGTTTAATCCGTGACTTTCTCAAAAATAGTATAGAGGACATGGACTTACTTGTCGTGATTAGAAATAATAATTATTCTTCATGGTCAAAGTAGTTAGAGGGCGACTGACAGTGTAGGAGTCTATTGCACAACGTTTCCTTTAACACTCTGGATTACATGGTCTATATGTGAATCTGTTATTGTAATATTATTAGGTTATAATTACATATGGGAAAAAATAATATTTTCTGCCGTATTTTATTAAATGGGAGCTTAGAGTTAATATAAATGGGTAGTTAAGTGAAACAGGACACATATTTGGGTGTCCCTAATGAGATAATTTACTCTAAATTGAATAGATTATTTAGTCGAGGTAATATAAGCAGCTGGAGGTCGGAGTGTGACTAACCTTTCGGTCACGGATAGGAAGGATGGTGTTTTCCTCTACTTGGGCTGGTACGAGACTGAGTAATATTTAGCGACAAACACTTATTTCTACTATACACTTGTGATAAATAATTAATTGAAAGTTTGTATGTATTACTAAACAAGTATTGTGTAAACGGGAATTTTTTCTTATATTTTATACACAATCCTCAGTTAATGGTCGATTCGAGTAAACTCTCGACAACACTTTGGAAATTTTACTCAATTTGTCACAATATAATGTATGACTGCCAGAAATATAAGGCTATGTTTTATCGTGCTTTCTAAGGTGTAGAAGTTCGATAGTAGGGAAAATTTGACAAGAAGTGGTTTACTGAGAATATGACTTTTATATTATAAGCGGATTTTCTTACTAGAGTTCTTCGAATATCATTCTAATAATTGACCTATTCCTTACGAATCGTTTGAATATCTGTGTTAGTTTATTACAGAATATTTATAATTTGTATATAGAGGAAATAGTTATCACTGTTTATAACGCGTATCACTCTTCCTATCAACAGGATGTCAATCTGTCACGAGCTTGCTGAGAGTATCATATACATTGTCTATTCTCCATTTTGTGAAGCAGGAAAGGAATGATTCCTCTAGCGCGACTGTCGCTGTAGGCTTTGTAAAAGATGCAGATTGGACTAGTAACTTCATTAGACAAAGTAGACGTAAAAATATTTGCAATCCGATCGCTAGGGAAGAAGGATCATTCTAGGTGTTATCTCCAGAAGTAGGGACGCTAGTCCACTTTTCTTGCAAGGGGATCTCGGTTCGGATTGAAGACGTAGACTTCTGCCTTCGCAAACATGTACAGTTGATTACATTGGTTCGTGGGGGCTCGGAACTTTTTGGGCAGATACTCGTCTCACCCACATCCATGGGTCTAAAGGCGTATCACCGGGAGACTATAGATGTACCTCTTTCAACAAATTTATTTTTTATATATTTTTTTTCTAAGGGTATATCTACATTATTAATCATCTTAAAATTTACCGGGCGGTAGTTTCTCCTAATACATCGCGAGAGTGCTAGGATAATATCATCTAAAGAAGCTACCTCTGCACAAAAGCTTCTAAAGGAGATGGCGAAATGGAGAAAGTCTCTTTTTAATGGGCGAGGAATTACTTTGATAATTTAAGATATAATCGAATTGGTTTAATAGTTTATATCGCGGTGTCTGTTATGATGTCGACCGAAAAAATACTAATATACTATATATAACCTTTAATTTAATGTGTACCAGGAAATCGCTGGCAAATTTTTTTGATCATCGAGAACTAGATAAGGTTGCATTCTGAAATATCATTGGATAGATGTTACAACATTATTGAATATTAATTGTTGCACCTGGGAGGTCAATATATACAACTTAGATCTTAAAAATTGTCCCGACTTGAAGCTGGTTAATATTCGATTGTTGCTATCATTTTGAGTAGAATGGCAGGCAGTGGATGGTCCATATCTCTTTAATCGAAAACACGAACTCATATAGGGGATCTGATAGATTATGTTCCGTGGAAAATTTGAATTTTCAAATTATTTGTCGTGGGATGATAATATCTCGTATGCTGTTCTTATGGCAGGGCCTGGTCATAGTAATAGCAACCAAACGATGAGTGCATAAATAGGCAGCATTTGTCAAATAAATGGACCAATATATGTCTGGGTTTATACGTATTGGTATAATCGCAGGTTATGCGGTTCGAATTTCTAGCTTACGTATAGGTTAGCTGAGCTACATGGGAGCAGGGTGGTAAATCTTTGGTAGGATCAGTGATTTACATTTCTGTAATTAAAATTATTGTTGAACAGTAATGGGTTATTCATATGCTCAGATTACTTTAATTTGAATTAACTATAGATAAGTAAGTTTTTGTCCACATGCGTAGAGTAATCGCATTGGGGGACCATGGCTTCTTAAATTTAAACCAGCACTCGGAGAGGTAAGGGAGATTGGTTTTCTCATAATATGGGGTCTTGGGGTGTTTATACATAGTTTTCTAGTGTAAAATTATGACGAAGAGTATTATTAATCCTTATGAAAACTCATTTTATTTTGATTTGCTTAATAATATTCTATATCGATTATTTTCTTCTCTTTAGATGAGGTTTCGGACCGTCTTTTGGGAGTTCTCTTTATGATGGTAGATTTCGGGGTATTAGTTTATTGAAATTGCGGCAGCTGCTTCAAATGTAAGAGGAAGTGCGACTAACGAAGGTTGCTTCGCGCGCATGAAAGTTATCTCGATCTTCGTTATACTTTAACAACACCTAGATTGTCTATTTTCCAATATTGGATATAGACATCTGGGGGTTGAGGGGTCTCTGACCCATAAGAAACGAGTTGAATCTTTGGGGATCACTTCCTGCCGAAATAAATTTTCAGCTTCTCTTTACGCAATTAGGTAATTCTTTTTAACTGAATCATGAGGATCATTGCGAGTATATTCCATGTAACTTTCTACATACGTTTGAGATTTATTATTTTTCTTCTCCCGACGGGATTGGTTAGATTTATTTAAGAAGTACGCAGTGTGACAAACACGAATAACTTTAAATACACTGTTGAATTTATTGATATTCAGATGGAGTCTGTTCACAACGACTAAAACGAGGTGTCTTAGTTGTCAAAGAGGATTTCTTTGGCAATTTTTCCTATTAGGCGCTAGGATATGAGGTTATAATTTTATAGAGATTATGGCTATAGGATTGGTAGCGCGGGGTGGATAGGTTGTTTCACATTTTACTATAACGATGATGTCAGGAGTAAGGAACAGTTCTGTTTACTGATATTATATTAATCCTCTCGGATTGTGTTCGGGTCTTTCACAGTAATTCCAGGGTTGTATAGGGTTACATCTGGGTTAATTTCTTGGGACACCATTAACTGGACGCCCCGCCGTAGTCTAATATGTTTACTTTGGTGGTGTACACAGTTGGCGGACTCTCACGACAGGTTTCAGGTTTCTGTTAATACATCTGTTCATTGTATTTATTCATGTCTTATATAAGATCATCTTATATCATTCGTTGTTACAATTAATTAATTTATTAGTTTGGGTATGAGAGAATGGTTCATGTAATCCCTAAGAAGCTGTTTTCTCAGTACATTAAATTTCTTTAGTCCTGACAGTTTGACAAAAAGATCTGGATAGTTCAGACAGGGCTAAATCAAGATTCGGGGGGTGTTTAATTTGGGAGGTGCGACACTGGTGATTATATGACATCATGCTGTTATTAAACAATTGGGTTGCCTTATAAAATTTTGGATAGGTGTGTAGATCTTATCGTTACATGAATTCATTAGGTGTTTGGTTTTCAGCTATTGGGATAACTGTACAATTGGTTTATAAATGGTCACCTATGTGGGTAGAGCAGACCCTAAATAATCGATAACGCAAGTATTGCATAACTCGTGAGTTTTGTTCATTTTACTATTTCTCTGGCATTTTGTAATGTACCAAAGGAGGGGGAAATTAGTGTGTCAACATCGCTTTTGATGAGATAAATAGTTATATTATGTAATGTCTATCTATATATGTTGATTAAAGAGTCGAATAAGTAGGTCGATTACAGTCTTGCAGACTGAATGTCAGTTTACGCATTATCATGGAGGTTTGATCAAACTCTTATTCAAGGGTGTGAGAGTTCTCAAAGTCTCAGTTGGATTAACAAGGTATTTTTTTTTGTAAGATACTTTTAGATTGGGGAAACAATTTACAGATAGAGAATTATAACTATCTACTCTATTTATTCTATACTGTCTACTCTTGCGGCTTTCAAAAATATTGGATATAGTTGATGCGCATTATTCCGGTACAGCTGGTAGTAATCTTCTTTCCGAGTCTTATCTCGATGAGCGCGCGTGTTTAAGAAATTCTGACTTTAAAGACGTCTCCCGGATGCTAAATGATTCTCATAGAGAAGGGGAGATATTTTACTTAAAAGGCATAATGATGTTGGTTTTAGCTGTTCATATGAAAGAAGAAAGGATAGATAATGATCTTTATTATAGGGGTTTCTATGAGCTTAGAAGGGGCTAGACTATGGGTTATCTACAGGAGATTTCAGAAAAACATGAGATGCTCTTCGGCTTTTTAATATTAGAGCACTGGAATAAGTTGATAATTGGTGGTGTAGAATTTCGGTCCTGTTTTATAATTCCTAGTATTGTCCTCAAGCGCTATTTATAATAGAGCGACAAAGTTGTTCACTCTATCAATGGGGCTATTGTTTCGGGTACACAATATGATTCTATTCTAACTAATTTTTATTAGTTTCTTTTCCTTCTCAATATTTGACTTGGCGCATAGATTGCGGGGATAGGTTTGGTTGCCTGGTTCTGATAAGCCGGAATGAGGAGCCAATGTCGTAACTCACAATTGATACGTTGGATTTGGGGTGTATTTCTCGTACATGCGCGATTCCTCACAGATCAACTCGCTACTGAGTCATATTGTGTGGTCTTATAACAAACGCCGCCGAAAATTCTAGCGATGTCTTTGGAGGAAAGAAATTCTGACATTATGGGATACCAGAAATAGAGATTCTATGGGGATTATCGGTAAATCCATTTTTAATCGGATTGTCTTTTAATAGGTGATTTATTTACGTCGGAAGGTAGTGATTTGCGGAAATGATCGTAACCACTTTGCAATTAAATCATATCGCAAAATGTATGAAATACAGTTCGGACAGTGAGCCAGGATAAAGTTTCGGTATGATTTGGGAAGCCATGGGTGTCTATTGGATATTTAATATGACAATTTAGAGATCTTTTCTTGGTTTCGCACATAACATGTAGGCTTGTTCGAACAAGATGGGTTCAATATTCTCCTTTCTGGTATTTGTTTAAATCACCGGGTCACATGATGTAATGAAGATTACCTCCTGCATCGGATATCTGGAGATGTGACCGCAATATTTTAGGTTGCGGCAGATCAAGTGGCGTTTTTTGTAAAGCGGGATATATTGTGTTTCATGTTAGTATATCTCTGGTTTTTTGTGTAATGGGAGATCAATAGTGGAATAAGATAGGAGATAAGTTGTTTTATGTTTCTAGATTGATGTGCTGATCAAGTCTCTTTACTCTTTCTATCTAACTGGGTTTGTAATTCAGTGTTCTATTTGGCTATTTTAGTGAATGTCACGTGAAGGTGGGGGAGAACACCGGGTACTACATCTCATTGCGTGTCACTTATTAACTTTTCCAAATCGTTTGACTGTTAATTACTAATTGGATTGCGACAAGTCTTGCACTGGTCGTTAATAAAGACTACAAGTACTTGGCTATAGTTGTTGTAGAAACAGGTGTGGACTAGCTGGATTCACATTGCTGTATAGTAAACGGATTTTTCAATAAATTATTGTATAGTGATAATTGAAAGCCTTTTATATGATGACTTATTGGACTATACCATGGAATATTTGTGAACGAGTAGTCTTTACCAAATATTTCTGGGCATAATATTCTAAATATTTCGGGGCATAATATTGTCAATATTTCTTAAAGATCTGCCCTCTTTGTATATATGTCATGTGTCTATGTATTTAGGTATGTATTTATATAAAATGGATGCGTGTATACATGTTTTGTTGCTACTGTAGCTCTAGGAAGGACTGTGGGGTATTTATTATTCTTATAATCTTAATATGTTGTTATTCAGGGCTCATATGAGCTTTAGTTTTGGATTGAGGCATGGTATAGATATAGTTTATGTGATTTTAATTTTAGGACTTTGTGAGGCTGGTGAGGTTTAGCATTTGTATTTAATTCTCGTTGAAATTATGTTTGCGGAACTTTGAGCTTCTTTATGCTAAGTTTCTTTTCTCCCACTTCTATACTTTATATTGAGAGAGAGGTGTAACGTTGCTTCCAATTTTTCCTAGGGCGAGTTGCTTCTTATTTGTAGTAGAAGTGAGATATGTTTGACTACTGATGCATATTTTTTTATATTCACCTTTTTGGTTTTTTTCTTTGTTGTCTTTATCTCATATCAAGAAAGGACTTTTCAAAGGGTATGGTGCGGATTTTTTAACATTAGGGACATTTGCGTCTTACAAATTGGACTTTCGCTCTCTATTTATACTTTGATTGATTGGCAATACCATTTGGGCGAGTAAACACTCCATGCTGGTATGATAGATACAGTATTTATAGTCTTGAACGGCTACAGCTCTCTTCTTTTGACTCTTAAATATATAAAGATTCGACATAGGCAAGTACTCGGCTTTAAAGCTAATCAGAGTTTCAATTAATTTGGTGGGGTTACATGTACGTCTACTTATTCTCTATAATATTCTGTGAGTTCTACTTTTGCCCTCTTATTGTGGGGAACACTGAAACTGCTCTTCATTTTATAGTACACTATCGCATATTATTTATTTTTTATCTGAACCTATGGATGATTGTACTCATACGCCTATGCACACAACTAGTAGATCCATCTTGTTTCTGAACTGTGCTTGAAGGCATTCCGATATACATTCTAAGTTTCTCTCTTAAGAGTTCTCGTAGTACTTGCTCTGAAAAGTCTGGCGACTACTTTCATTGTTTGATCAACATAAGAACTCATTTCTCCACTCGATAGAGAGGCATATTTTCTAATACTTTGTTCAATATAAGGTAACGATCTATGGGAATTTTTTTAACTATTTTCTAATATGGGCTGGACTTTGGGAGTCTGTTTCTACATATGTGAATCCGAGTCTTCTTAGGGTGGTAATGTGCAGCGTCGGGTGATTTATTGGTGTTAGTCGCCAACGTATTGTTCGGGAAACGATCGTCTTAAGATAAGTAGTCTTACTATAAATATTTTATGTTGTAACTTTGGCGCTGAATAGGCATCATAAAAATTAAGAAACAATTGTCTTTTGAGTACGTATGTGTACATAATGCAAAGATTTTCTCGTTACAAATTGTGTAATTATGGACGATGTATCATCAAACTTCTGTTAATTTATAATGGTTTAAAGCTTTTTACTAACATTTTTTTAATAAAGTAGATATTCATTTGGTGCATATCGGGGGTTTAGCACATTTTGGTTGTATTATTTCGTTAACATGTCTATTGTGACATGATAATGAATAGTTAAATATTTATTAGTAGCAGATTTTTTAAGATGGCTTCGGTATGTTGTATTAATAGGATCAATTATATGCAATTCAGAACGCTGGGGGAGGTACATATTTTATAAATACAAATATTTACAATATAATTAAAAGATGATAAAAATGTTGTATTAAGAACTAAAACATATTTAAATACTACTATTAATATTTATAAGATTTAACGTTAGATTTGGTATATATATATTTATAATTAATATATATAATAATAAATAAGTCATAAATAGATTGTACAAAGAATAATCTGTATAAGTACATTGAGATATATTTAATATATAAATATAGAGTTTATATTCCATCAATATATATTAAAAATTTCAAATTATATATATATATTTCATTAATCTTATTATATAATGTTATCAGTACCTAAATAATGGTGGATATACGATGCCGGTGTCTATAAAATTTACTAGTATTAAAGTCGAGCTGGGAATATATTTAGTATATTACGTATTATTATTATACATGAGACAGAGTGTACTGATTGACACTAAATATTCTAAAATTGTTTATAGTTTTATTTTTATATATAAAAAATAAAAATAATGTATTATAATATACTTGAGATCAACGTCGTTGTGATCAATTGAAGTTATAGTCGCTATAATGTGTTGAAAAGAGGATCTTTGTACTCTCATCAAGCAAAAAATAAAGATAATAATAAATGATAAATATCTAATATAGTTAGAATTTAATAATTGATTTAATTTAATAATTAACTAATACTTAATAATTAAATGAAACTATGTTAGTCTTATTATATTACACAATAATACATTTATTTTTCGTAAAAGAGGGTAAATTTTTCAAAATCAGTATATATATTTATCTAAATATATATATATAATAGTAGAATAATTTTTTATATGTAAAAAAAATTTTAAGTATGGTGGGCACGTTTCTACTGAATGGAAATCTTAATAGTGTGTAATCATTCGCGGTTATTTAATAAGTATATAGCTATTATAATCTATAAATGATACAAAATGCATCTAAATGTAATAGGAATAAAAATTTTATCGCAAAATGTATTTTTTTCCTATATCAAAACTTACCCATTAAGGATAGTTTTCGCATATACCTTTCCTTTGATAAAACCAACATATTTTGTTGCACTTAATTGTGACTTAAAACGAGAAACATCAATATAAATGAATTTGTAACTCCTCTTTCTTTTTGTTTCCTCTTCTTCTGCGTGTAAATCTTCCTATTTATTCCAAAACTCGGGGTCCTAAGAGCTTACCTAAATAAGAAGAGTAAAAAGTTTCTCGAAACAGAACTGGAATACAAAACAATATATATAACAAACAAAAAAGAAATCGAAAAATATTTAAAGTAATATTGCCAAAATAGAAATTCTATACTGTGCAAAAAAACAAAAAATGTAATAAATACCATTAGCTTACCTATACCATTCTTATCTTTTGAATACTATAATTCCCTCCGTGTAACTCCTCGTTCCTTTTATTCTTCTTTCAAAGTTTACGACCACCCTGTAACGGGGCTTGTTTTAAATCTTTTTATATTTATAGCGCACCAGTGTTAAGACCTCGTTATTTTGGGTCCTTTAATGAATCACTTTTTAAAAATCCGCGAAAGGTCAAGAGATTCACTGGAGGAGAATTGAAAAATCAAGAAGTAACAAAAATGAGACAAGAAAAGATTGAACGCAGATATTAATTTTCTAAGAATAAAAACATTAAATATAAGTACCATTGAATACTTATTTTATTCGGGGCTAACCTAATGCTAAGTTCCTAATCTAACTAATCTAATGCTCTATACAAAATAACTTGTCTTTAAATAAATAATAATTTTTCAAATAACAACTTCCTCAAAATATATATACAAATCGTAATTTTATTACTGTTAACAGTAAACTTTTATGGGAACGATACGCCCCTCGTTTATAGTTAGTCCCGTTTTGACCTGGGTCCAAGTTGCAAAAAAACTTTGTTGTAAACAGTCACATTAACTGTAATTTTATCCTTCGCTGCGTGCAGTTTCAAATGACTGTCAGGATCGAAATGACGTCCGATAAGCCTTCTTTTTTACTAGGTATAGTCAGCCTCGATGTAGATCCTCCTAATACGTCCCGATGACTACTTCCGAAAAACTTATGAATAGCCTTGTTGAGGTGGAACCGTATTACCCACCAATTTGGGGTTGGACCTTTTCTGATTTCCTACCACGTTATAGTTTTGAAGCCTAATCCAGCCTCACGCTCAGGCCCCAGAAACACAAAAATAACCGATGTCAAAACTATGGACTAATAATAATATAATAATAAATAATAAAATAATAATAATAATAATAATAATAATAATAATAATAATAATAATAATAATAATAATAATAATAATAATAATAATAATAATAATAATAATAATACTAATATAATATAATATCGATAATAATAATAATGATAATAATAAAGACAATAATAAATAATATTATTATATAATATAATATATAATAATCAATAAATTAATAAATAATAATAAATATATATAATAATTAAATATAATATAATAATATAATATGATAAATAATAATAATAATAATTATAATATAATATAATAATAATAAACGAAAACGCTAAGCTCATTCTAAATTACAGAACAATATATATTTTTTCGCAACATTCGTATTCCCAATTACGCTAATAAACATAAAAATGAAACATACTAATAATAATAATAATAATATAAATAATAATAATAATCATAATAAAAATAATAAGAATCTTATAAATATAAAATATAATAATGAATAATAATAAATAAAATATAATATATGATTATAGAAAAAAAAAATGAACCACATAAACATGATAGAATTCCTAAAAAAAAAACGGCCACAATTTGATCTAAACCCATTTAATATAATTATTTCCTTAACGTAATTAACCATCTCCCTGTGTGCCTTATGTGTTCTTGCTATTCCAAATTATTGTGCACATACATGTTGTATGGGTCAAGCACACACACACCACATATAAAACAAAATACACACATATAAAAACATACACAAAAAAACACACATATATATATATATATATATATCATATATATATATAATATATAATATATATATAATATATATAATCTATAATATATAATAATATATAATATATAATATATAATATATATATATATATATAAGTAATATATATAAATATATAATATATATATAATAAATAAATAATATATAATATTAAGCTATATATATATCTAAACACTATCCTTCTATAATAATGCATCAGATTAACAGCGATTTAATCCCTAATAATCTGATTATGAATTTATATATAATATTTTAATTAATATATATATATAAATAATATAAAATAGATCCAACATATATAGCTATATATAATAATATATATAATAATATATATATAATACACAAACAATACATAGCATATCATATTTATACTATATATAATATAATATTATAATAATTATATATATATTAAAATATATTATATATATATATATAAAATAATATAATATAGTATAATAAACATATAAAATATGATATATATATTATATTAATATATATATAATATCTTATATATTAAAAAATTATATATATATTAATATATAATATAATATATATATATAATATAATATATATATATGTAATTATATAAAAAATATATATATATTATTGGAGGTATTGGGTGAGGGATTGTTGAGAGATTGTGCGTGACAAAAGGCTTACAAATAATCTGGAAAGAAGTAAAGTGTTAGTGTTGAGGAGGAGGAAGAGGAGGAGGAGGGTTAGAGTTCGAGTGAGGTGTAGTTATTTGGAAAGAAAGAGAATGTAGATATTAGTAGGAATTTGGGTAAAACACGCAAAAGGAGGAGATAGAAACAGAGTAGGAGAAGGAAAGAGTGAGTGGTTGAGAGAAATATTGAAGTTATCACATAAACTTAAGATAACTATGTTTGAAAAAATTTGTGTTAACAGGGTGATCTGACCGTGGGGTGATCCAGGTCAGGAAGAAGTTGGATAGTATTTGAGAGAAGGGTTGAGAGCGGTTGTGGGTTTATAGACAGGAGAGGATAGGAATGGGTGTGAAGGGAGAGATGTGTGGAGGAAGGGTTGGGGGAAGAGCGGAGAAAGAGTTAAGATGGTATGGGCATTGGTGAGAATGGAGGATACGAGAGTGGTTCGGAGAGTTTGGGGAGGCGGAGGGGATGAAGGAAGGAAGGGGAGACCAAGAAGGAGGTGGATGAATGGAATGAAAGGAGAATGCTGGAGGAGGAGGGTGAGGAGAAAGAGGGTAGGCTTGTTGGCGAGGAGATCTGAGGGGTGAGAGGTGGGTGAAGGCAGATGAGGGGCGTGTGGAGTGGAGGAGGTATCGTACCACACCGCTCAAGCGGGAAAGGGTGTAACCATAAAATAAATTTAAATAAATATAATATATATATAATATATATATATATATATATATATATATTAACTTTAAATAAATTAGCCGTCCTTTATTATAAGATGTGTATATAATAATTCAAAATATATTCGCATTTATTATATATATATATATAAGTATATATATATATATATAATATATATATATTATATATATATGGATATATATAGTATATATATATATATATATTAAATATATATTATTCACCAACATACAAAAATACATATATAACTCAAAATCTAAACCTCTATGTTTACGTTCTTATCTGTAACTCATTTGTTTAAACACCCCCACACCAAATTTTGAAATGTTCTCTACTTGGTGTTTCTACCTGGGGATCCCGTAACATCGGAGTAATTCCAACTGCTTGCGCTTTTCATATATAATATAATAATACATTTTTATAATTGGAGCGAACAAATATAAATTTAAAATAATATATATAATAAATAATATATAAAGAAAAAATCATAAGAAAATAAAATTAAAAAATATCTGAACTGCAAAATAATAATGAAATATTTAATTTAGTTATTAATAATATTAATAATAATAATAATATAATAAAATAGTTATAATAAAAATAAAATATAATAATTTTAAATATAATAAAAAATAATTATAATACATAATAATAAAAAATAAAAAATAAAAAAGAAATATAATAATATATTATATAATAATAAATAAAATAATACTAAAAACGCATTAATTAAATAACGCAATACATAATTACAGCAAATAGATATGTTTGTTCCGCAACATTCGTATTCCCGATAACGGCCTAATAACTAAAATGACACATATAATAAAATATTAATAAATAAAAAAAATAATAATAATAATAATTAATATAATAATATAATAATAATATTAATATATGAACTTAATATATAAATAAAAATAATATTTAATATATCCCCTTAAAATAATAAAGATAAAATATATTTAATATATCCCCTTAAAATAATAAAGATAAAAATATTTAATATTCCTTAATAATAATAAAGATAATAATAAATAACTAAATAATAAAATAATAACAAAAAGAACAAACAAAGAAAAGAAAACAAAATTAATAATTGCAAAACCTACCACAATGCATCTAAAACAATGACATAAAAATATTTTCCTAAAAAAAAGAGGGCAGGGGATAGATATTTGAGGTCGTAAACTCATTTTATTTAAATTATTTCCTTTAGTACTTAACGACTTGTGTGTGTCTTCATCCGTGACTAAAAATTATAATTTATTTGCAACCATACTGCTTGTGTATGCTCAGCACACACACACACAAAACACATATAACACAATAAAACATAGCACCACCACCAACACACACATAATAATATCTATATATATATATATATAATATATATAATACTATATACTATATATATATATATATATATAAATATAATGATATATAATATAATTAGAATATATAATATATATATATCATATAATATATTATATATATATATAATATATACTCTATAATAATATATATATATATAATATATATATATATAATATATCATATATATATAATTATATATAGTATATAATATTATAATCTATATTAGCGTATGAATATAACCATATAACACAGTACACATAAATAATATATATATATAACATACATCACAAAGATACTGTTACAATATATAATTATCTATATTATAATATAATATATATATATATAACATATATATACTATTCTATATATATATATATATATAGTGTATATAATATATATATTATATATATAATAATATATTTTAATAATATATATAAATATAATTATATAAATATATTATATATATATATATAAATAGTATGTATAAAATATATATCTATATATTTTATAAATATATATATATAAATATATTATAATATATATAATATATATATTAATTATAATCTATATAAAAATTATATATATGTATATATATAAATATATATTTATAATATTATATATATTTATATATATATTATAAATATATTATATAATTAATATAATAATATCGTCAAATTAAACTCTAATGTTAACCGGTTTCTAAATTATTTACCTAATCTCGTAAACAAAGTAAATATACTACTTCTCCAACTTCAATTCTAACTCTACAATCCCGTTAAAATAAGCATAATTCAATGCTCATTCGTTTCCGATAAGAAATATAGATAAACTCCTATTGGTGGTCTTTTAACTTTAATAGTCATCTAATAATTATAAATTACTGAAGCAAAAAGACCCAACTACTCGTCTTTCCACATATCCTATATATGAAATCCTAAAAAAAAAACCATTCCTATGTGTTGGATTTCACCTTTAAAAATTCTCATCAGTTTACTCTCATCAGTTTACCGAAAAACAATGTTTGAACTATACTCGAAATCCCTTATACGTAATTTTTTAATTTTAACACTTGCATTTATTTTTATTATTCAATATTTATCCTAATATCAAATTTTTACTTTAAAATATTATTTGCGTTTAAATTTACTTAGGATTTACTCTTAGTTATTGCAATGTCATAAATTTACTTCTACGAAAAATGACAAAACTGATTTACTATTTCCTAGTTAGGTTTTATTTAAACTTTCTTACCCGATACTTGGGGAACAGTAATCCTTGTATTGACTAGCGGAGTTGTAATCCTTTTTGTGTTAATTTACACCGATCTTCCTAAAATTTGTTATAATCTCACAATTTTATTTTCCAGACTGCACGAAACTTTTTGATTCAATTCCCCAAAAAAGACAATACAAATTTTTAATCCTACAAAAGAGCTTAATTATTCTTTATAGATTTTAGTTCGTTCGTTCCCTTATAATTACTCACCCTCCAAGATTGGAACACCAAAAAAAGAAAACGGGCATAGCCCTATTCAAGGAGGTGGGAACCTTTCTGTACTTCTTCCTTAAATTTTGATCACAACCTTCGATTTTTTTAACTCTTTCAGAAAGACAATCTATTTATTTTATAAAGTATTAACTAATGCTATGAATTTAGTTGGTTCGTCCTACATTACTCCCCTTCCAAGATTGGGAACCAATCTAATAAGAAAAAGAAAAAAACTCCGTTATTAAAAACAAACAACTTTACTTAATTTCCTGGAGACCTCGTCTTCTTCTGCCTCTCCTCTCGTACTTAACACTCTCCTTTTGAACATGTGGAATTTCCGAGCTGGTCCCTTGATCGTGCTATCGGTGGTTGATACTCAATCACTGATCCTTGTTGACCACTTCCCTGTTCTCTAGTTCATTCATCCGTTCAGATCTTCACCTAGTTCTTGTAACTCCTCATGAATGGATCTGGGGGGTATAAGAAGGATATTGCACCATTTTGAAACCGTATAGTTCACCTTTATTTCCTTAGTTGATTTTGGGACGGCCTCTGAGATCATCTTTCTCTATCCCCTTTCACAATAGCATCAGCATCCCCACTAAATCAGCTGTCATCCGGAAACCTCAACGACCTCTCCTCAAACTCCTGTAAGTTGAATTCCGTCTTTCGAACTAACATCCGACTGTGTTGATCCATCCAGTCCAGTAACCATGACTGATTAATAGGTGATGATGCAACATCTAGTTTCGCTTGTCACCTTATTTTCCATCAAAATCAACTTCGTATGACCACATCCTTTGTATACTGGTCTCATGGCTGCCTCTACCAAGTCCCAAATATTCTTTGTTTGTCCTATGCTCTTCCCTTGTCAAGTTCCAGATTACTTCTCCGTAAAAGATATAAGTCGGCTCTGGTTCCACTTCTCTTCTTCTTCTTCAGTTTTGTTTCCCCATATTTGTCTCTCTGTTATCACACCTTCTTCAGTCTAAATATACCTGTAAATACTCTGGTAACTGCCCATACTCTTCTTTTAGATGTGCATAATGGATCAGTATTGTTTTTCCGTTTCCTTCCCACATCATACGTCATTCCGGCCAGCAATACCCAAGTTACCAATGAGTGGTCTCACATCTTTTTGCTTAATTTCTTTTCCAGTCCTGTCTACTGATAATTTTTTTGACTTTTACCCCTACCGCGTAAAGGCAGCCAATTTGAAAGACCTTTCCATTACACCTGTTCCTCTTGGAATGGGTAGTACCTTCTTTCATATGGTTTTTGTACCATCAATTTTCCACCAGTGGTTCTATTTCGGAGTGTTTTGTGTTATTGTACCATAACTACCTGTGTAAACACCGTCCCATTCCTTGTCCTTTGTCACCTGGGTTTTGAGGAATTCCGATTGGGAACGTCCGATTGGCCCTTCACAGCCCCGTTCACAAGCTGGCTTATAAGGACTGCTGAATGATGTTCAATGCTATATGCTTCTGAAGCATTTCCTGAACCTTTGCCCTAAATTCGACTCATTATCTGTCAACACTTTTTACGGTGGTCGTACAAATGTAGGCAACATCTGACCTTCAAATGTCGCCACACCCTTTGGCCGACTTGTCCTTAATGGCCTTACTGCACCAGTTTGCGCCGCAGTGGTCTACAGCTGTGCAAGCGAGGTTCCTTTCCTGGTTTTTGGCATAGCCATGACATCAATGGCGTGCCAGCTCAAAGGATTTTTGACCTTATTCTTCCATATAGGTGGGAATACCACCTGTGACTTATTTAATAACTTGCAGTTGGACATGATCACATACATCTTGGAGATACGTGGACCCTTAGGGGTGCCATACAGATAAGGATAAGGAATTGATAAACCACCTAAAGTAAATTCTGAGGCATAAACTAAGAAGGTTAGTGTAAAAGTTAGATTGTTTACATATCCTGCTGGATCGGATTGTCTGTTACCTGTACGCGAAAAGTGAATGAAGGGAAATACATATAGAATAGCAGAGACTCTAGAGAACGGTAAGGAAAATAAGTTAATAAATTTATTGTTATTATTATAAATTTTAAAAGGAATTGTTATTGACAAGTATTTATTTTTAATAGGGATTGGGCCTAGAGACTAGGCAACTTAAACAGTAATCTACTCAGGAGATAATTCCCAGGTTGGCTTACGAAAAAGATGATAATTAGTGCGTCGGATGATGAGTTCAAACGGAATTGGAAACAGCAGTTAATAAATCAGTGTTCTCTTGCCTGCCTAGAACCAAGTTGGAATTAGGTTTAACCTCGCCTAAAGTTGGAATTATGAAGTATCACACTTATTCGGGATTTATAATGGTGTTAAGTATGGCATTTTAGAAATGGTTAGTAAGTAACCGTCCATATTCTTTATTACAAGTTGTTCCGGTATTTACTCGATTTTGTCCTCAAATTTATGACTTTCTTATTGTGAATTATTGAATATTTACTTATCAGTGTCCGAAGATTAACAGGTTATGTGCTTTATTTTGAAGTTTAATTTCCTCGTTGCTAAACTATTTATCCTTAGGTCTCACGAACATTGCCAGTGAATTAAGTGGAAGTGAGAATTACCAAGTGATAAGGATTTGTGCATTTTATAAGGAATAATAATTGTAACACTTTTAATCTTATTAATAATTGTTAGGCTAAATTAGATTAGGGTACGATATTTTAATATCGATATATTAGGGTATAATTATAAAGGTTTAAATATAAAGTAAATGTGTTGTTAAGAAATAATATTTGTGAAATATATATTAAGAAAATCTTTTGCCTTGTTTTTCCTCGTTTTTGTTGTTTTAATTGATGAGTTGGTTAAACTTGCATCGAACATGATTTATAAAATGCTCTAGGGTTAAGAGTTTCGGGCCAAAAGAAGATGTTGGACCAACTGACAGAGCAAAAGCCCTTCCTGGGAGTTGTTAGAGATATATATATATATATATATATATATATATATATATATATATATATATATATATATATAGTATATAGTATATGTATATATATATATATATATATATATATATATATATATATATATGTTATATATTAGCATTTTGGACGATTAATCGTCATCGTCATCGTCAATTTTTGCCGATTACATATTTTTTTTAAATCGTCATCGTCATCGTCATCGTCATCGGCAAATTTCGCCGATTATTTTGCTGATTAATTGAACAAATATTAAGAATTTTGAATAATATTAAAACTCAATAATAATAATTAATAATAATAATAATAATAATAATAATAATAATAATAATAATAATAAATAATAATAATAATAATAACAATAATATAATACATTAACTATATCATAAAAAACACACAATACACACACACACAATTTGATTATATATATATATATATTATATATTATTATTATATATATATATATTTATATATATATATATATACATATATATATATATATATATATATAATATATATATATATAGTTATATGTATATATTATTATATATATATATATATAATTGTATATATATATATATATTATAGGTATATATATATGTTATATATATATATATGTTATATATATATATATATATATATATATATATAGTTATATAGTTATACATATATATATATGTATATATATATATATACATAGTATATATATATATATATAAATATACTAATTTGGTTTTTATGGTATGTAAGTGACATTCCAGCCCAATGGTCTATTCCTTCTGTTATAAGTGTCTATATCCACTCCTCATCCTCCAGACAACATATCTGGCGGCAGCATGACGCTCTCATATCCACACCTCTTCTAGGACAACATCTATGACATCCCATCCCTTATATCGATTACGTGTAGGGAGAAAAAATTGCCCATATCGTATGTCCTACGTGTCGTAGAAGGCGACTATGTACGGTGGTAGAGTAGGTTATTGCCCAATACCACTTATCTTGCCAGGAAATGCTAATGCCGCCCTTTCTATTTCCTTCGCAAAATATGAATCGCATCTGTATACGAAAAACGCCAGAGAATAAATGTTGAGGATGAGGAGAGAGAGATGATGGATGTATTTAGAAAGGCAAATTTGATTTGCTCGCTGACTGAAACAAAGGAAACGATGAAAATAGAGAAGTAGAACGAAATGTGTTTGTGTTGCTGTGGAAAGGAATGAGGGGGAGAGAAGGAGTTGAGTAATTCTGATGAGTGAGTTGTGGTAGAGAGCTATGGTAGATTTTGTGTGTGTGGAGTACAAGAGTCTGAAGGTTAAATTAAGTTTGAAAAGGTCAAATTTTTGTGGTTGCGACATATGATCCATCTGAGGGTGTAATGCTGAAAAGAGTAATGACTTTGGGATAACTGAATTGATGTTTTGATGGGGGAATAAGATCCAAATCATTGCCACAGATCTGCCCAATGGGCAGATTTTTTACAAAGAGTCACCATCACCTGGTAAGATTCTATTCAAGAGGTGTAGTACTTCAAAAGTTCACCCTTCATGCAAATTACATATGAGCACAGACGCATAAAGTGAGGAGATTAAATTCAGTAAGAAATACAGAAGATGGAATTCCACAAACAGAGGCAGGGAAAGAAGGAAGCACCACAGCAAACTAGGCCTGAAGTTACCAATGTCAACACACAATACTGTAAGTAGATAGCCAGGCCCATACAGTTACGTAGTGAATGCAAAGGTGGTGGTTCGCGAGCGATAGTTCCCCATATAATTTGCCAAAGGTAAAATTATAGATAGAGATAAAGCACCAACATCGCCTCTCAAAGATAGAGTCAAGTGAAGTCGAAAGTACAGAACAGTTTATGAGCCTTTTGGCCTTTGACCATGTCCAAAAGCTGAGAAACCAGAGCCCCCCAGATATGAGCAGTAATTTCACATGTTACAAGCATTGGTCCTTGTATAGCTGGAGCAACTGAGAAAAGGAGGAAAGTCTCACAGTCTAAACAGAATTCCCAGTTTCTTAGGCCGCCCTAGCAACCGTTGTGATGAGGTTTCAAAGATGATGTGCAGAGTTTATAAGGCTAAGATGTTTGGCATTACGCCAGAGACTACAGAAACCCTCTCAGTAAGAGACACAGGGAAAGTTAGAAGGTATTTTAGAAGGAGATTTGTAAAAGTTGGGTTTTAAAGAATTGAATTTCACAAAGTTATTTCTATCCATCAGCGAGAATAAAATCGGAAAAATTAAGATGAGAGGAATTCCACATAAAGTGGGAGTAATTGATAAGAGTTAAAGAATGAAGGGTCGAGCTGAATACTGAGATAGAGTTAGATGTGCAGATGAGAAGATCATTAATGAAAAGTAGGAACAAAGTAGGAGATAAGACATAAACCCTGAGGAACACCACTATATTGACAGAAAAGAAAAAGAAGTCGCCCCATCCAACAACAGCCGATATTGAGAGATTTGAAAGAAAGCTAGATATAAGGAAGCAAAGAGAAGGAGGAAACCCAAAGGAGGGAGCTTGGAGAGCAGTGACGCAAAGACACTTTGGTCAAATGCTTTGAGCACTGGCGCCACAACCCAAGTCTCCCCGTAGTTCCTAAGGTAGAAACCCATAAATCGGTTAGTTAGATATGAGAGATCGCCAGTATCTTCAAAACGAGAGCCGTGCCTGATATCGTAGATCTAAGACCCAAGCTTGTGTATTTAGATCTGATAAATATGTAGTATTTATAGACATATGAAGGTGAATCAATGCTTTTTGGAGGTTGACATGTAGAGTCTTACACCTGAGAAAGGCAAACATGGAGATAGAAGTTATGTCAATGGTACAGGCATTGCTGAATGTCTTGCACAACATATGAATATGAGTGGTGCATTGATGAAAGTTGCTTGCATATACTGAAACTGCGGAGGTTCTTGATTGAAGGCGCTCACGCGAGATCCACACGATTTATTAGTTAAAGACAGGAAGATAGGAGAACGAGAATTTTTTTCACACCTGATAGGTACTGGCCCAGCCTGAATGGCCAGAGAATAAGCACGATCGAACCATGGATTATGAGGAAAGAAAGATTAATTTTAGAAGGAATGAATGAGGAAAGAAAAATTTAGCTGAAGAAGGAATGAACCTGCTCATCCCATCAACGATTACAGCTCCCTCCTTATCTTTTAAATCTTTATACCTCCATCATTATTCCTTATTGAGGTAGCCATTTTGTTATCATCTGAAAACTTGGAAACCTTACATTTAAGTCCCTGGTCTAAATATTTTATACATGTCAATGAGTGAACAGCCACTTGACCTAAGAAATCGTTACGGACCACAAACATGTCTCCTCATTTCCATCAATAAATACTTTTCATTTTCATTGATTAACCATTATTATTATTGTATGATTTTGATGCTTTTTCAAGCCTCCTGAAAGTATTTCTTTCAACAGAAGAAATTTTCTTTAAAATTATTCTTGAATAAAATAAAACAATTGATTTTAGTATAGTACCAAGCTTTCGTCCGTACACTTCGGACATTTTCAAGGAATAAATTTTATTTTAATATTTTAACAATTTTGATAAAATAAATTTCGTGTAAACTAATAACAAAAATAAATAAATAAAATTAATAAATTTAAAAGTTAGAAAAGTTAACTTACATTGACTTTTTGTCATTTAAAGATGTTCAAAAAATTGGACATTTCGTTATATTTTATGTTTATTATTGGTTTATGTTTCCTTAAGAGCAAAGATTCCCCTAGTCGCAATTCATAAAAATCATTTTTTCTTGTTATGATGGAGAAGCCCTCTTTTATGCTGTTATCGGGATTTTTGTGGTGTTCTTTAAAATGTTGAAATATTTTGCTCGGGTTATACTTATGTTGCGACATTCTCATGTTGAGGGTATTCGTTGTGTATCCGATATAAGAGGCGTTACATCCACTTTCAGAACATTGAAATCGGTACACAACGTTACTACTCCCACCATCCGAAAGCGCTTCACGAGTAGAGAAGCACGAGCTCAGTTTCAATGGCTTATAGTACGATCTTAATATAAGCTTCTTCCCGTCTTTTGCTTTAATATGCTCTTTTAAAATTAATTTTAATTTGTTCTCTTCATCTTTCTTCTGACTGATATTTTCAGTTTTATAATATAATACGAGCTTATCGTTTTCGTTTTCATTCATGGTATTGGTAAGTAAATTATTTAAAGTGTTCTTTATAGTTTTCTCTATAATATACTGTGGGAAGTTATTGTTTATTAGATTCTGTGTTATTCTTTTAATTTCTTTATCAAAAAGGGTCCAATCAGACGATATCTTAAATGCTCGATGAACTAATGTCTTTATGGTAGCAATTTTGTAATTTAGAGGAGTGAAAGAGTCGAAATTCAAGTATGTTCCTTTATCTGTAGATTTAACGTAGACACAACGAATACCCTCAACATGAGAATGTCGCAACATAAGTATAACCCGAGCAAAATATTTCAACATTTTAAAGAAGAACACCACAAAAATCCCGATAACAGCATAAAAGAGGGCTTCTCCATCATAACAAGAAAAAATGATTTTTATGAATTGCGACTAGGGGAATCGTTGCTCTTAAGGAAACATAAACCAATAATAAACATAAAATATAACGAAATGTCCAATTTTTTGAACATCTTTAAATGACAAAAAGTCAATGTAAGTTAACTTCTCTAACTTTTAAATTTATTAATTTTATTTATTTATTTTTGTTATTTTATCAAAATCGTTAAAATATTAAAAATAAAATTTATTCCTTGAAAATGTCCGAAGTATACGGACGAAAGCTTAATAATTAAAAATGATAAAATCTATTACCTATTTTATTCAAGCACACCTAAAGAAAATTTTTCTGTTGAAAGAAATACTTCAGGAGGTTTTGAAAAAGTACTGAAACCGTACATTAAAATAAATGCTGATATTGAGTTATTATTATTATTATTATTATTATTATTATTATTATTATTATTATTATTATTATTATTATTATTATTATTAAAGAGAATTTAAGGAATTTAGATCGCTAAAATAATTTCGGGAGGTTGAACCCCCTGACCCTCCTGTCTACAGCCTTATATATATATATATATATATATATATATATATATATATATATATATATATATATATATATATATATATATATATATATATATATATATATATATATATATATATATATATAATATATATATATATATATATATATATATATATATATATATATATATATATATATATATATATATATA
>JABUQX010037255.1:0-42500 GCA_015478945.1 Trachelipus rathkii | reverse complement strand
TTTTTTGGGATTGGCTGAATAAAAGCGCGCTTCCAGCATTGAGGAAAAGTATTAGTGTTAAGGCATAGGGAGTAGAGTTGAACGAGGACAGGCGCCAGCTCAGAAGCACACTCCCTCAAAACACGAGGAGGAATGCCATCTGGGCCACTGGCCTTCCGGACGTTCATGGATCTCAGTATCTCATGTACTCGATCATGAGTAATGACAGGTAGAGACATTGGACACCTGAGAGGGGATGGAGCAGGAGGAGGGGAGCCGGAACCGTCCAGGGTGGAATTAGATAAAAAAAGAAGACCAAAGAGATTAGCCTTTTCAGAAGGAGTGTTAGCATCAGAACGGATAAGAGGGGGAAAGGCAGATTTACAGAAGTTATTTGAGATGTTTTTGGCAAGAGGCCAGAAATTTTTATCAGAAGGAGAACCAAGAAGGGCATCACACTTCCTTTTAGTGTAAGAACGCTTGGCCAGTCGAATAATATCCCTGCATCGATTTCGAGCAGAGCGAAAATTAGTTAGAGTAATAGGAGAACGAGAGTTCTTCCAAGCCCTATACGCAATGTCACGCTCCTGGATGGCACGAGAACAAGAGCCATCGAACCATGGATTATGGGGAGAAAATGATTTAGTGGAAGATGGAATGAACCTGTTCATCCCATCCGTGATCACGGCCCCTACCTTTTCAGCAGAAGCAGAGGCGTTCTCCGGAACAAAACATGATTCATTCCAGCGATAGTTGGCAAAAAAGCGACGCAATGCATCCCAATTAGCCCGATTAAAGTGCCAGAAAGTTCGCTTAGGGCTGGGCGGAGCTGCTGGAAATGATGTGTTATACTTTAGAGCTACAAGATTGTGGTCAGAATTACCGATAGGAGGGAAAATGGTGTATTTGTAGCGAGAAGGAGAAGTGGTGAAGCATAAATCAAGAGTGTTTAAGAATTGGTTAGGACCATCGATTTCTTTAATCAACTGTTCCAGATCGTTGAGAATACAGAATGTTTTGGCCTCCTTCCCACCTGAATCAGTATGAGAGGAGCCCAACCACTCAGTGTGGTGTACGTTGAAGTCCCCTAAGTAGAGGATTTCGGCAGTTGGATGAGAAGAAGTAACAGTCTCGTGAGAAGTAGTAAGATATCTAAAAAGAATCGGAAAATCTGTTCTATTAGGAGAGCAGTAGCAGAAACACAAGATAATGGTAGTAGTAGGGAGGCAGATTTTAAGCCAAAGAACATCGAAATTAGGAGATTCGAGATTTTCGAGACGTGTTACAGGAGTATTTATGTTAATGTAGGCACAGACTCCGCCATTCAGTCGGAAATTATAAAATAGATTATAGTTAGAGATGTTTAAATTGTTAGAGAAGGAATCCTTGGCCAGCTGAGTCTCGGAAAGAAGTAAAATATTAGGATGAAAGGCCGAAAGGTGGTGTTCAACAGATTCATGATTGATGCGAAGACCACGGACATTAGCAAAATCAATAGAAAGCCCGCCCCTACGCCCACCCCCAACCCCACCCTTCTTACTCCGAACACGTGACCTCACCATTGCAACCCTTTAAAAAATGGCAAACCTATTAAAAATATATATATGTATATATAAAATTGAAAAAAATATATACTAAATGCTAATACTAAAAAAATATATACTAAATGCTAATACTAAAAATATATATACTAAATGCTAATACTAAAAGTAATAAAAAATTATTAACAAAAAATACCTAATAACAATAGCGATAATAATACTAACAATAACAAAGCTAGAAAAAGTATGACAATTTAAATATAATAAATAATAATAATAATAATAATAATAATAATAATAATAATAATAATAATAATCTGGAGTATTGATTTGTCTAATATAAGAAGAATGGATTTTAGAGACAGTCAGAAAGCAATGCGTATATATCTTCGCATAGTTCAGGGGCGACAGGGCTAGCAACCCGGTCCTTTACTTTTATGCTTGCAGTACTCCTGGACCAGCATTGGAATCTTATGGCCTAGAGGCACGATCTTCTGAAGAGCTCTAAGAGAACGATTTTCGAGGTTAAATGGAAGAAGATGCTAGTTCCACCGAAAGGGTGAAACCCTACCTGAGTGTATATCTCAAGGACTTTCATCAGAAACCATTGTGCAGAGAAATGTTTTTCTAGAGTGCTCCAGGATCAGGAATTTCGGGACCAGAAGGAAGAAAATGCTGCTCCAACAGACAGGGTGAAAGCCTTACATAAGAGAGATAGTAAAGATAAATAATATATATATATATATATATATATATATATATATAGCATATAGTATATATATATATATATATATATATATATATATATATATATATATATATATATATATACATATAGCATATGTTAGCATGAAGTCAGATAATAACGGAAGAAAACAAGACGCTGAAGAACTTTATTTGTAATGAGTTTCAAATATATGAATCAAAAATCAATTTTTTTTTTTTTTTATTCATCGATTTAGAAATTTTCTTTGAGCCCCACTTAGGGGCCTGAGCCGACGTGGGGACAGAGGGGGTGATCCGAGGTCCACACCGGGAGGTTGAGAGACTTGACTTTGCTATCTTTGTGTTTTCTCTATGATACCCTTACAAAGTAATACCGCTATAAAGGGAATTAAATTATCATTTTTTAACCAAAGGAATACCATAGGTAAGCCGCAAAGATGGCAGGAGTTAGCCCTCGTCCTGGCAGACACGGGAGATCCCCTGTCGGCCTGGAGCCCCTAAATGGAGAACATAGTGCACCAAATATATCCGATGAATAAATGCAAAAAAAAAAAAACATGATTTTGTGTTTACAGATATTTATGAAACTTTTATTCTAAATAAAGTTCTTCGAAAAGTCTATAGATTTCTCTTCCTTGTTGTTATGCACCTTCACCATATATATATATATATATATATATATATAGAGTATATATTATATATATATGAGTATATATATATATATATATATATAGCATATATATATTTATATATATATATATATATATATATATATATATATAGTATATATATATTATATATATATATATATATATATATATATATGTATATATATAGTGTATATATATATATACATAGGCGTATATATATAGGTCTATATATATAGGCCTATATATATAAAACAGTATATATATATATATATATATATAGAAAGAAAGAGTATATATATATATATATATATATATATATATATATATATATATATATATATATATATATATAGTATATATATATATATATATATATGTATATATATATATATATATATATATGTATATATATATATATATATATATATATATATATATATATATATATATATATATATATATATATATATATATATATATATTTTATTAAAAAAACACCTCACATGCATAGCCCTATTAAAGGAGGGGAACTTCTAGTAATTTCTACCTGTGGGATCCGAACCCACGACCTGCTACATGTGATCCGTCGCTCTACCGTTTGAGCCACGTAGCGGATATGGAAGTTTCATAATAAAAAAAAAACTCTAGACTTTTCAAAGAACTCTATTTAGATTAAAAGTTTCATAATTCATAAATATAGGTTGAACCTAAAAACCATCGTTTTTTTTTCCGGAAATTTTTAGAATTTTTTTTATATTTTCCATTTAGGGCTCGATGATTTGGGGGGTTCAGATGAGGGACGAGTCCCTCGTGTTTCGTCCACTGGGGGGCTGAGAGAATCCTGAATCCTGCCATTCAAAGTGATACCCTATGGTATTCCTTGGCTGGGGGTGAAGAACACAGTAAAAGGGAATTAAAATATTCTTTTTTAGTAATTCATCCCCAAATACCTATTTCTTCTTACACTATCAAACTTATAAATTCACTATCACATTTTCATTAATATCAATGTTATCCATTTAATCAGTCATGAAAGTACCATCCCTATTTATCATTCTATGAAAATCCACCCCTACTTTTTTTCTTAACCTTTCGTATCCTTCCAGAACCCTATTCCCTTGAGTCCCCATTTTCCGCCTCCCAAAGAGTTCATTTACCTCTTTTTTTCCTCCGACGTATGCAATCTTAGTCTTCCTATTTTGCTTAATTTATATGTTTGTATACACCTTTCTTTTGAGACCTCATCGCTATATCTTGTAGCGCACTCAACTAAGCCTCTTTTTTACTTTCAACCGCTTGTATCACCTTTTCATTATACCACTCACTAGTAAAACTCTTACTTCTTACTTTAGCCTTCCACATAATTTTCATGTAACGCTCAACAAAGGCTCTCTTCCATTTGTGTCCAATTCATCAGTTTACCACCAAGATTCAACTGATTTATTTGCCAAAAATCTCACATACTTTATAACCTTGTTCACTTAACTTCACTCTTAATTCTACTTCCTTCCTTGTCTCTTTCCTCTCCATCCATGCCCCTACTAACTTAATCTTACATAAAACAACATAATGACCTGATATTCCCATCCCCATCCCCTCTCACAGATTTAATGTCCACATACTTTAAATATTTCTTTCATCAACACATAATCAATCATACTTTTCCACTTTGATACGATCTCTACCTGCCCCAACTCTCGTATACTAATGACTACTCTTGTGCCCTAAGAATGTATTACACACATTCCTTTCTCCCACACCAGAAATCAATCACCTCTCCTACCATTCTTCCCTATTTTCCTGCAAAATCCCAGCAGTACCAGTTATACCATCCCTTTTCCATCACCTATATCCAACCATTTAAGTCGCGTCCATGACAATCAATTTGAAGCTTCTACTCACTCCATTTAAAACATTATTCAAATTATCCCAGAAAATCACACTCTCCTAAACATCAACCTCTGATGGACCATATGTGCAACCACACATGCCTTGACCTTTTCAAAATTAAATTTAACCATTAGAATTCTATAACTTACACAAACAAAATCTACCATAGATCTGTGTCACAGATCACTTCTTCTCTCTCCCCTCTTACCTCTTACCCCTCTCCACTCCAGCATTCACACATTTCACCACATACCAACTTGTCTTCACAACTTTCTTTCATCTGTGTTTCAGTCATAGGAAACAAATCAAACTTACATTTTTAAAATACATTCATCTCCTCTTCTCCTCACCACTTATTCACCTAACATTCCATCTATACCCAAACGATTCAGACAATTTCCTCGGAAGATACAAGGTCTCATACGGCGATCATGAGCAGGTCCGAGGCATGCATACGAATCCCTGGTTTTTAAATAAGTGATATCTGGTATCAAACCCAGCTGCCACTGTCCCTTTAGTCGCTTGCTACGACACGCAGAACATACGTTGTGACAACTCTTTCTTCCCTCCCACACGCTGGGATATATGAAAAAAAAGGTGTTGTCTATAATTGTAATAGTGTTTCATGGTATGTGTGTGATACGGAGAGTCTGCTCCTGTATAAGAAGAGGTGGATATATATATATATATATATATATATATATATAGTATATATATAGCTATATAGCATATATGTATATATATATAGAGTATATATATATATATATATATAAACCTCATATAGCCTTTGTATATTAATGGAAACATCCGCAGTCCACATCCGCATTCAAGAATATGCAACATTAAATATCCTCATCCTCATCCGAGGATGTCAAAATTTGATATCCGCATTCACATCCACATCCGCGGATATTAAAAATTTGATATCCGATACATCAACTTATATATATATATATATATATATATATATAGAGAAATATATATATATATATATATATAGAGTATATATATATATAGTATATAGGTATATATATATATATATATATATATATAAGGAAAAAATGCATGAGGTTAATTACAGGTATCATATGTGTCAGGTTACAGGTAAGGGAACTTGACAAAAATATAAACTCTGGAACTTTGGAACTCTAGGAACACCTTATAAATCTAGTGAATAATTCAAGAACAATCCCAAAAATTAATGTATGATGTAATGTATCACATGACAAAGATTTTTCTTACATGAACTAAACGTAAACGCCAAAACTTATCTCGGAGTCATGGAAAACTTTGCCTATCTTCAGCAAGAGACTTTGCAATCAAATGTCACTGACTTTTTCTATAGCAAGTTGGGTCGTTAATGATCTTTAATTAATCTTTAATTAATCTTTAATGATATTTAATGATCTTTAATTACCCTTTAATTAATCTTTAATTATCTTTAACTAATCTTTAGCTAATCTTTAATGATCTTTAATTAATCTTTAATTAATATTTAATGATCCTTAATGACATTTAATTAATCTTTAATTAATCTTTAATGATCTTTTATGATTCTCAGCATGCAGAAATAAATTTTTTAAATCTATGAAATCTAATTTATGAATCTATGATCTTACAGCTCGACCAGAAATACTTTCACAAAGACTTTATATATATATATTAAAAATATATATTTACTAAATTTTGTTTTGGTTTTTCTTTAAACATTAGTTTACTGTATACTATAAAATTTTAATTTATATTTGTTATTATGTTATCTTTTAAATAACATTTACAGTTCCTCTAATAAATTTCTTTCATTTTATATGTTTATATAACTTAAAAAATTTGCATTTTTACATACCTTAAAGCAGTGTAAATCAGTAAATCAGTAAAGCTCTAAACAAAATCTCAGTAAATTCAGTATAAATCAAACTACCTCAAATAACTCCATCTTCCTACCCATCCATGATCTATTGATCTATTATGATAACATTTGACTTAAATTAGTAATCTATAATGTGCTTAAAGTCATATGTTGTATAACATATCTCAAAAACTTTTATATATTTTGTTTTGTTTTTCTTTAAACTTTAATGTTTTTACTATAATAATAATTAAAATATATTAATTTGATATTTGTATCTTTAAAACATTTTGTTTTTACTAAAAAATTTATTCTATTTTTATGATTTATACTTAAAAATATTTGTTTTATTTACATTACCACTAAAAGCAGTAAATCAGTAATCAGTTAATCAAACCACCCTCACCACACCATTCATGATCATCCATGATCTATTTCTATTGATCTATTGATCTATTGATCTATTGATATCTATTGATCTATGATCTATGATCTATTTTTACTAATTAAACATAAACTTAAATATAATTTCTTAGGCTGTAGCTGTGATGTTGTTGAATATGTCGCGTTTTGAATAAATTATAGGTTTGTTTAGATGTACGAGTAAGTTGTATGTTTGTTTAAATGTATTTCTGTTTGATAAAATAATGAAAAATATACAACACTTTTTGTACAAACCTATCTCTAATATATAATATGTAATGTTTTAACATAAACTTTCAAAATAACATTGTTATATTGAAAATACGTAAACAATAATAAAAAATCATCCTAACCTAACTGACATACAGCAATTTTACTGTATATAACACAAAGATTGTTAATAACTAAAATTTAATATAAGTTTTCAACGTTACCAGACAGTAAAGACGACATAAGCTTAAATCCAATTCTTTACTATACACAACTAATTCCGCTCAAAATATTATTATTATTATTATCTATATTATTAAATTGATTATTATTTTATTATATATTATATATTTCATATACTTCATTATTAATTATTATTAATTTATATATCATCACCACATTTTCTATTCTTATATACTCATTCTCTCTTAAGACATAGTTATTATGTTAATATATTTATGTAGTTATTATATTGTTTGATTATCTATATTCAACTATTATCTAGTGGCTCTAATGAACATAACTACAAACCTAACGGAACAACGCAAAATATACACACAGCAACACAAACACACCACACACACAGCTACACACACTCAACGACTCACCATCACAGAATTAGAAATTATAAGACACTAAGTATAACTTTATGAGAATACATTAGCCCATGCGCAATCATCGAGGTATAACTTACATGAGTCACGATGAGAAAGCTGCTATTCATAGCCACTCGATGCGTAAAGCAGAAGCCTGTTGACCACGACTTTCTTTTTTAGCGTTCGCTTGGGAATATTTATATTTTTTCCCATCATTTAATACTCGCAACCTTCCCCTCTTATATTCTTTAGTTTAATGATGTATCGTTACTTTACGTTGTTCGTCTTGAGCTTACTCAGATATTTAAATCTCTGAGCGCTTAATAGTGGTGAGCGTTTTTTGGTTTAACTTATATGCACATGGGTGTAGAGTACATCACACGACTGAGATTACACCCTCAACAAGGGGTTATTATTATCAGGTCTCCTACGATGCGACAAGTTTTATATGATAAATTTCATGATTTCTTTTGAATACTGATGAACAAATCAGATGAATACCGATGTTTAGAGTCCCGTCACCCAGATATCGGATGTTAATATTCAATCTTTTCTTACGGTGCTCTGGTGTTTGTGCACTGTTGTATAAAATAAATAATCGAAATAGAAAATTTATTAAATAACATTTGTTATGTATAGTATATATATCGCTGTAGTTAGAGTGCTATATTGGAGGGAACCTTGGAGATCCTCTAACGAATTACAGTTCAAAATACTGGAACCTTAAGGTAACTCCAGCTAACTTACCTTCGACAAATTAAACATAATAATATATTATATAATATATATTATAATACTCACTATTTTTTTTCCAATTTCATTAACTACTATATATATCTAACAAATTCATTTAAAATATATAGATTATATATATAATGTCAACTATAACTTATTAATCTTATTATATATATAATTAATATTAACTACATTATATTAATTTTATTTTTATTTTTTTATTATATATAATATTTATATATATTTATATATGTTAATATATATATATATATATATATATATTAATATATATATAATATATTAATGACTGACTAAAAAATTACAATAAACATCATATTATATATTATATTTATTATCTCTCATATATTTACTCCTATATTATATTATATTAATTTATTATAGAGGTATAATAATTAACTATTTATATATAGTATATTAAATATAATATATATATATATATAATATATAATAATATATATATTAATATACTTCACTTATAAATCTATATATATATATATATTATTATCATTTTTTATTATTACGAGTTCAAATTCCAAGCTATAATATATATTAGATATATATTATATTTATTTTTTCCTCAGTGATTACCATTTTCCAAGTTTCCAGGCACATGAGTGCTCTCCAACTTTTCCATCCATACTCTCACGCTTCTAAACTTACAGTACTATCATATAATCGGAATACATAACCTGACTATTAATTAACTATGTCTCTATCTAACCTGCGCATCATCATTATATTTTTAATCTAAGTCAATATACCACCATAGAGCTCTAAGTTACAAAGAGAAGCAAATGAGATGACTATTTATTCATACACATATATACCTTATATAGAGTATGTAGTAATACAAATAAAACATCTCGTAATAAATCGGAGTATATGTAAAACCATCAAAAAATATATACTATATATATCATTCTATTATATAATTAACTCTCTCATATTACTAATGTGAAATCAATACAAATTACAATACCTCTTATATTTTCGTATGCGGGCAGTATATAAATTATCCCTTGAGTTATCAGTTACTTCCAAACATACAACTATACATTACATATAAAATATATTTTAATCACCATAAATGAGGTATTATAATATATTACAATGTGCTCCATATCAGAATTATACGTATATAATTTACGAGAAATATATACTATCTATACAACTAAAGGCTCATTAGCATAGATTATTCTATACTCACTATAACAATACTTGCGGGAAATAAATAAATAAATATAATTACTAAACACTACAATAAATAAAAAATAAGTTATACACATGATATTGTGGTTTTGCATAGAAATATAAGCATATTTAATATATGTTATATATATTCACTCATTAATTTATAATATAGGTATGATATGTGACTATAAATTACAAACTACGTTTTTACTAAATATACATGTGTCTATAATTGATTTCATAATCTAATAAATATGAAGACACTTTTTTTAGTATGATATATATTTAATTAATATTAATATATTATATATATATATTATGTGTGACTGATTAAGTTAGTATATAGTGTGTGTGAGTGAGTTGTGATATGTGTTGTGTGCGTTGAGTGTGATATATGGTGTTAGTTAGGTTTTTTGTATATATGTCTACAAATATAACACAACCATGGTCCGATAAATAATAATATGCTCATACTTATAATAAACAAGAAACAAAGAAGCAAAAAACACATATATTAATATACAAAATAATAAATAGCTAATGATATTATAATCATATATCAATTCTTTTAATATTTGGATTTTGGTTAATAATATATATATTAAAAATATTTGAACAGGTTGTATGTATAGAGTAAAAGATTGAGTTTTAACTTATTTAGTCTTCTGTAGCTTAGGTAAGTTGTAGAAACTTTTTAAATTATTATATTATTATACATTTAGGATGATTTTAGTTCAAGTTTAGTAGTTAGTAGTTGAATGATATGTAAATATTTTAGTGTTTAGTTATTATCAATATTTATAACAATGTTAATGCAATAATTAACAATTTAAATATTATTAAGAGTGATAGGTTTGATAATAATGTTTATATATTTTATTATCATATTTATATAATCATTTAATAATATATATAACGATTAATATTATTAATATATTAAATACAACAATATCATAATAATTAAAACAACAATCACCATATATACATATAATGCAAATACAATTACAGATAAACAATATTGACTGGAGCGATATTTATCAACTTAACTAAACCAGTATTACAGCTTGAAATGGTAAATGATTCTGATATTTTATGTCGTTAATTATGTCATTTATGTCATCAAGTACATATATATACTTTGACGGTAATGAACTACAATAAGAATCAATAAGCTACATATGTTACTCAAAATTACGTACATGAGTCGAATATTCTAGTATTATTTGACCACGAGGATTATAGAGTTGATATGGATATAGAGAGGTGAGGAAATATTTATAAAGTAGATTTATGGTGAGTAAATAGTGAGATTTAACTCTTGATTAAAATCTCGAAATTTACACATAGATTCAATTACATGACTAAATTATATATATAAAGGTTTATTTAAAATTAAATATCAAATATAATAAATTAAATAAGTATTATTATAAACAATACAAAATAATAGAAATAATATTTAAATAGTAGAAATATAATCAAATAATGATTTTAAATTAAAATGAAAATAACTCAAAATAACTAAAAAAAAATAATTCATGTATTGTCAGGATTTATAGTAGATAACATAATGTTTAAAGAAAACAAAACCTAGAGAACAAATCAAAATGATATTATATATGAGGTTCATGTATATGAGATCGAAAATGAATGAATTCAATAATAGAATACAATTATGTATTCAAATGGTCGGTCTGTATGCTGGTATCTCACTATCGCGGTATTGGCTTATAATCTATGTGAGTAGAGAAGTTGTGGATGGTGCGAGCGTGAGGTGTGATATCCGGATGCGTGTAGCGGAAAGTAAGATAAAGTTTTAATATTTTTTATCGGTAGGTGAGAGTGCACTTTAGTTCATAAACTTTTATGGCTGTATGTAGCTCTGATGTTGACTTCTCAAGTGTCATAAGTGAGTAAGGGAAAAATTGGTCAAGAAAATATTGTTTGGTTATATCTCAATAATGTGTTCTTAGAGGTATAAACAAATGGTTATAATAGTGAAAGATTAGAGAGTGCTGGTCTAGTTTTATTAAGTTAACAAGTCTCTATATTAATGTTTAAAGAAGATATAAATCTCTAAAAAAAAACTCAAAGTTAGTGAAATACTGTTAATTGAGCTGTTAAATATAAAGCACACAGATATTTAACATAACACAAGTGAGCCATTATGTGTAATTGATATGCCAAAAATCACTCAATATTACATGAGAGTATAGTTAAAAAATTATATGTTTAGTGTGAGAATGAGTTTTTTCACAAAATGGCTATTACTTGAATCAAAGTAGATTGAGGATCCTCAACTGATCATAGTAGACAGCTATGCTAGTTAACACTCATGATTCATGTGGATGCGTGTATATTTCAGAGTGAATATGCATCTGGATGATTAACATTGAGTGTTTTACAAGATATAGAGATTTTACATTGTTGTCAATATAAAAATTTTAGCCAAATAAAATGATAGCGGATATGAGAATTATGAGAATTTATAGATATACATGTTTTAAATGAATGGCAGTACAAAAGTGCATAAAAATGATAGATATCTTGCTTGAGTATCAAGTATAAACAAAATCTTTAAAGAGTGAACATAAGAAATGAGTCGATATTTTTAAATATATATATATGAGCTCATATACTCTATTGTGAGTAGTTTGCTTCAGTGATTATAGAGAGTAAACACGGATCAATAATATGCCTTGATATTCGATTCACATCAAGTCACTCTATCATGTTAGCTCACACTCAATAGAGTTATAATCTAAGCTGAAGCGGAGATCAATTATATAAGGTAAGATATGTGATAATGTGAGCGCGCTTAGAGGCAGAGACGTTAGAGTTATAGTGATAAGTATATCTTAACTAACGATTGAGGGTTTATATACTGAGTTTTTAGACCTTGTGGAGTAATGATATAATGATATCGAGAGAGTAATTTTTACTAATAGGTATATTTTAGATTGAAGAACATTATAAAATTAGATAACATGAAATTATTAATATTTAGATAAAGACAATAATAAGTGATTTAATAGAAATAAAAAATCACACAATAGATAAGTTTATCATAATGATTTTTATAGTAATAAAACATTAATGTTTTAAAATGGAAAAATACAAATATTCACTCAAATATAATAAATAGATGTGACAGTTTTTATTGAGAGTTTATGGTATATTGAAGAAGCAAATTTTAGAATAATGAACTATGAAAATTATCAAAATTATGAGATACTCAATGAGTGAGTGATAGATGACCTAATAGAATTCAAACTAAGATAATCGAGAGTAAGATTCAGTTGGATTAGTATAAGGTGATGTGGAAAGAAGAGTAGTTTGAAAGTAGTATATAATTTTAGAGATAGACTGAATATTATATATGACTGATTTACTTGAGCGTTTAAGTAATGCCGAGATAGTGGATTATTTTAGATGTCATGGATAATGTGTTTTATAATAGTTTATATACAAAATGATAAGAGTAGATATTAAATGTATTCGTAGTTAGAGAAATTTACTAAAATGAATCTGTGAATTAAAAGCAAATAATAAAATACAAAATATAATATAAGTAATTATTAATTAGTTCGGATAATTATTTTCGAATGAGTTAGTTATAATTTTTATACAGAGTTTACACATTTAATTAGTGATATATATAACACACGCAGAAAACACATGATTCTAGTGCGCGAGAATAATATAATAAGAGAACACGAGCATGTGTATGAGAGATAAGTGATTACGAGAGGAAGTGAGTGAGCCCGATCTCATCTCAGAATCAGTCAATCTCCAACATATGAGATCAGAGATAAAATGCAATGAATCACTAGTAGAGATATACAATAGCTATGCAATGTGATAGTTGTCGAAGAAGCTCATGATCTCAAGAGTGCAAGAAGTTCTGAGGAATATAGCTAGAATGAACGTACGACGTGCGACTGAGAATAAAAGTATCGTAGATTTAATAACTGATTACTATATGTAAGTGTTATATTGCGAGTTCAAGGATATGTATCCACAATCGCCAAAATGTTTTTTTATATAGTGTTAATAAGACAGTAAAAAGAATTAAGACTTATTTATTAGGTTCTAAACACATATGAACGATTGGCAGTTGATATTCTTTTAAAATACTCTACCTACGACCAAAAGGCTCATTTTAGTAGTATCTGGACTCCATGTCTCATCTAATAACATTCTTAATCATAGATATGAGATCAGAGGTACCTTAGGCTCACTCAAATAGATCATGGTAAAGTATAGGTAGTATGAGGGCAGTTGATTTACTTGAGGTCATCTAACTTAAGCGTTTCATCTAGCGTAGTGTATAGGGATATTATAAGGCTATCAAATGTGCAAAACACTATTTAATAAAATTAAATAAATAACAATACTAAAACGTAAATATGAATAAATCTGATAGTTTTCATATAAAGTAAATTACATAGAATCTGAATGTGTATTAATGAGCAAATAAAAACTATGGCATATTAGAGAACTAAAAGATACAGTGCATGGTCTCTAGTTCCAATTCAAATATAATACGACAAAACTTATTTATCAATAATATCTTTTATTTAACTACTTATATGAGAACAACCAAAATGTTTCTATATAGCATACACACAAGATACCACTCTCAATAACAATCACAATCAACCTAGCTCTTTAGTCTTAGTCGAGCTATTGTCTAATACGATAGATCACATATTGAACAGGACCAGTGATCAAGCATTATTAATATATACATGATATTAAATAAACGATACATCATTCAATGTGCAGATCAGAAATACATTATGCTATAATACTAACGCCCCTTATCACACCAATAAATATGAATCAATAGATCTATATATGTAATCATAGTGATATAGGTATATGAGTGGAGCTGGATTAATGTATATAGTAGTTTTGTATTTTTAACTCAGATTTTTTATGATAGTATATTACTGCATTCTTATAAGAATTTTATATAATAGTGATATTGGGTATAAAATTTCCTAATGTTTTAGTGTATGTAAAATGCAAATTTTTATAATTTATATATATGATATTATAAAACATATATAAATTAATAGTATTGATATATTATAATTTTTATAAGAGTTTAAACATCAAATTGTTATTAATAAATTGATAAGCAATAAAAATACACAATAATAAATAAAAGTATTTTATATAGTAAAATATAAATAACTAAGAATATGAATTAACATAGTAAAGGTATAATTAAATTATCAGAATTAAAAATAAATGTTTATTTTAATTGAAGAGTGATCTAATATCTTAAGCAAAACAATGTAGAATCTTAGGAAATCTAATATATAATGATTATATACATTAATAGTATACATATATCGTATCTAATTATAGTATAATTTGTTACATTCATGAAGAAGATATTCCCATGTTGAGAGAAGATCCAAGATCAGAAGGTGACACTGCGTACAACGAGTGGCCTGGATAATAGTACTCACGAAGTTTGAGTTACATGATCAATACATACTATATTGATGATATTTATGTAGCTGTATCTGTTTGAGTTGTGAGTTATTGTGTAATAATTAGAATACAAGCGATTTTTCCTTAATGTGGTGTATGATGATAAACATATTTAATAAGTCTTACTTTTCCCAGATAGATTTATGTAAGAAACACGAGATATATGTTTATAAAGATAAAATACAAAATAATTACACTTACACTAAGTTAAAATATAACCTAATAATGAAAATATATTTACTGATTATGTTGATAAGGAAAGATATAAGAGCGGTTGAACTCAGATTAGAGAAATATTTATATTAGGTAGAATCAATTAGCTGCAAAAGTTAGATCAATGAGGTATTTGCATGAGGGATATGCTGTGTTTGGTATTATCGTAATATAAATGTAGGTATATAATAATGAGTAAACATTGTAACGTCCACAACACTGATTGTAACTGAATTAATAATATTTATACTATGTATTTGTACTTGTCTTATATCTTTTGCGGGTATGCCATATCGCAGGAATTATATGGGAGACAAAAAATTAAGTTATAAACATTAAAAAGAATAACATATTTTTTAAATAATTGTCTTTTTTATTGTAAAGATATGGATTGTTATGTTAAAAACAAAAAGGCAGATGTTTAAATAGAGAAAATATACACAAATTTAAACTCTAGATATTAGCTTAATTGAATCATTAGTATTTATCTCCGCACACGTAGTATAAATATATAAGCAAGATAAAAAATAAAGGAAAAAATATAAATCGCAATTTTTAGAAATATGACGTATAAATAAATATATCTTTCACGGAAGTGATTGAAGAGTATGGTGCAATATAAATAATTGCTCTTTTAGATGATACGACTCGACCTTTATGGATCCAATGCGTTATGCGAATCTTTACGTAGCTGGATAGTAGGTTAGTCCTACCAGAATCACGTGTAAGGGGCAAGCTAATATCGATTAACATGATAGATGAACTATAGTTATTGATAATTGTTAACTTAGATCTTATACTGATATATATTCATGTACATAACTTCTCTTATATATAAGGTAGGATTAAATCTAAATAAATACTAATAAATTATAAACCACCATTTTTTATATTATCTAGATTATTATATATATAAATCATATAAATAACCAAATAATATATACACTATATATAATACTATATCAGGACCAGCCAGAAGCTTCGTGGACTGAGGATAGTTTGTGGTTATTGAAAGTAAAAAACAGCCACAAACATGCTCGTAAAATTATTTACATTATTCAGAAACACGAATTACAATTAGTCTTAACTTGTGGATCACAAGAACAACTTAAAATATTTATTTATATAACGCTAAAAACAAAAAAATATATAAATACAATAAAAACAAATAATTAATAAATATTATTATCATATATTTGCAAACAAAATGAGGAATTAATCTAATTTATTTATAGGTGAGATCTCACTACACAAGTACAAAAAACAAACGACGACAATTTTATTTATAAAAGTGTGTCGGGTTTAACTATGAACGTTTGTTGAGGAAAAAGACTGGAAACTCATTTAGAATGCAAAATAAACAAAGAACATCATATAATAGCGCTATATATATTATGATACACGTTCCAATGTTACTACTGAATCTGTGTATGAGATTATAAATAAGTTTAACATTAATCATGCCTTTTACATAGTTATTGTAATGTCAATTTATTCTTAGGCCTAGGCCTACTTAGTTATTGTAAAGTAAACTTTTTCTCTAGTAGGTCTTTTTAGTAGGCCCCAAATTGTAGCCCCAGGTTTTATCCTATTTTATGCATTTAAGCCCTTAAGAATAAATACGGAATGGAAATTAGCAAAGTTATGAAGAACTTATACTTTTAGGTAAAATAATAGAAGCTCTATCTGGTGCAAGGTTTTAAAAAAAAAAAGAAACGTTTCATTTGACACATTCATAATCTATTTGTAGACATTTTCTTCTATAGCAAAACTTTAAACTTACACGATTGGGCTTAATAATATCAATTATCCAGCTATAAATATGGTAGTCCTGAACCTGCCTATATGTAACATAGTCTAAAAAATGTATCAAAAGTTTAAAATATATAAAATTATATTATTTAAATTTAACATTTATATGTGAAAACTTTTTGGTAATTGTTTACAATAAGGCCCTCTAAACAGATAGTAGTGCACAGAGGTGTCACCCCCGATTTTTATGAAAATCAACAGGGACATAAAAATAATAATAAGATAGGGAAAACAATCGTTTGCTTCCTTAGGAAAAAAAAGTTTACACCTTCAAATTTGTAAAAAACCCCATAGTATTTATATTAAAAAAAAAACCATTTTTTTTTTTTTGAAAATCACAGATATACTCTAAAAAAAAAAAATGAAGAATAGTGAAAAAACGAAAATCGGCACTCTTTAGGAAAAAAGTTACAACATCTTCAAGTTTAAAATTTCCTAACTGTCTATAATAAATTAGGCCTCTTGCCGTTTTAGGGCCATCCAGTCAGTTATGGCCAAAACTAAAGACGAGTACCGCAAGAGTTCTCGGAAACACTAAATAACAAGAAAATATAACCATATATGTAATCAGCGTATGAAATTGTATGGATAAATGAAAAAAAAAAATTTTACTTTTTTTTAATGTATTTTTATTCACAAACCACGATAGGTAGAAGAAAACTAATAACAATATGGATCAGCGTTAAAAAATCTTTTAGGTCGAGCCGACGTGACAGAGCGCAGAACCCCACGACACCAAATACCAAAGAGCGGGTTCGAGACCCTCCCCGGAGGGGGAAAAATAGTCCTACCCGTCGCCCCCAGCGAGCCGAGAGGACCCTGACTCATGCATCTTTGCGTTTACCCTGGGTATTCTTTAGTTAAAAAAAAAAAAAGGTCATGTCAATTTTTTCGACGTTCTTTGGTAAGTTCTGTAATAATGAAAAAGTTAAAATTACCCTATAGGCTTGGATTTTATTCAATTTGTACATTTATGGTTGAAGCTCGATACATTTTTAAATCTCTTCTTTTTAAATATTTTTTATATTTTATTTTTTTTACATTTTATTAATTATTAACTATTGTTGCTAAAAAAATGTTCAAGATTGTTTTTCAATAGTTTAATTATTTATTTATGTTTTCTTTATGTATTTAATACATTACATTAAACAAAGAAATAAACATTTGTCAACCGGTGTATCTTATATTCAATAACTCCTCGGGAAGCAACATAAATCATTATTTTTAATTGAAAATTATAATTATTACTGTACGTTATGTAGTATGTACGTTATGTTAGGTTATGAACGTTAGTTAGGTTAAATTAGGTTAGGTTTGTTGTTAGTTAGGGTTAAATTAGGTTAGGAAGATACATAGTTAATTATGGTAATTAGGTATATTGCATTAGATTAATAATAAAATTTTGATCAAATATAAATTTAATTTTATTTCACATCTTCGTGCAATGCCGCTTCAAATTAAATAATATGCATTGTGACAAAACATACAGGGAAATACATGAAATATGCTTATCAAAATGTTGAAAGTATGAGAATAAATAAATATAAAGCAAAAAACAAAAAGATGATGAACAAAATTATAATTCAATAATGCGAGTATTCTTGGTAAAAGAAAATGAAGAAAAAATACTAATTGGAAGAATATTAAAGGATATTTCAGAATTTTAAACATATATATACCGTATATTATATATATATCTCTAATATAGAATTTGATATTTGAGTAGTGAGTGGAGCATATTTGTCGTCGATTTTCGAGAATTATCGAGGCAATATATATATTATATAGTATATAGCTATATAATAATTATAATTATATTATATATATAATAATATTATATATATTATACTAAATATATATAGTATAATAGTATATATTATATATATATATATTATTATTTTTATTAAAAAGGACCATGTAATGTTCACATTATAAAACTTCAATTCCATGTACATATTATATTAATTGAGCAAAGCAATTAATCCATTTTATAAATTCAAACTAATCCAACATAATCTAATTCAAACCACTTTATAATCCAATCAACAGAAGAATCCACTTTAAAATTTAAAAAAATCTTTTTAATACATATTTATAAACACTGATTGACCAGGGTTTGCAAAAAACCCACTTTTTGAAAAAGCCCAGTGGGCGGGGTTTTTCTGGTTTTTTCATAAAACCCGAAAAAACCGGGGAAAAATTAGTTTTTTATTTTCTTTTCCTTTCAGTTATTTTACAAAAATTGTTAACTATTATTTAGTCTCCAATTTGTTAAGTTTATTATAGTTTGATTATAACAGTAATGCCAAAGGCTCTTGAAAAAAAAAAAAATTCAGAAGAAAAACTGGGAAATGAATGATGTTCTGAATGTCTAAAGCACCAGCAAAGTAAAATGTAATATTACAGTATACAATTAGCAATAAATTGAAAGAATAAAAGTGCATCGGAAAAAAAATCTTTGAAGCGTTGTCATATTTCGGCAAAAGAACTCAAGAAACATGAATCCGAGGAAGGACGTTATTAAAGACATAAGATAAAAGAATTCATTAATCTCTCGACTTTGGTGCTCTTTGACTATGTACCCTGCAGACTTAAAGTACTTTGTTGAAATGATACAAAACCTTAAGACCTGGTACTCCTCACCATCTCGAAAAATTCTAGCAGGTCCACTTTTGGAAATCCTTCATATACATATATATATAATATTATATATTATATAGTATATATATAATATATATATATTATATATTATAATATATATTATAAATATAAGTATATTTGTGAAACAATGGACCGAATGCAGCTTATACATCTTTCATTCGAAAAAAAGTCAACTTCTCACTTTTCATTTGTCGACAAATCTACATTATATTATAATAAATTATCATAATATAATTAATATATATTATATATTATATATTATATATATATAAAAATATAATATTATATAATATAAATATCATATATATTCTGCAAAAAAAAATGAAAAACCCAAGTTGGGCAAAATAGTGGTTTTTTCAAGTCATTTTTTGAAAAAATATTTGATATATATATATATAATATATATAGTATATATATATATATATATATATATATTAATATATATATAAATAATATATATATATATATATTATATATATATATATATATTATATAATATATAATATATTTCAACAAATGAATAAATGTGCGCATCCGCACATTGAACTACGAAAACGTGTATAATTCTAATATTTTCATTTTTGTTTTACTATGTTACATCGCAATTATCCTGAAAATTTTTTGAAAAAACCCAATTGGCAAAATAGCGGGTTTTTTCAAGTGGCTTTTTTAAAAAACCCAGTGGGTTTTTTCGGGTCGGCCCACTCATGCCAACCCTGGCTGATCTAAATATGTATTAGTTATCTGTAACCTATCTAGTTTGGAGAATATAAAATAAAAATTTAAAAAAAATAAAAATTTTTTTTTTATTTTCCATACAAAATTCATATACGCTTATTCCATATTTGTTATCAGTTTTCCTTTACCTAGCTTAGTTTTCAGATAGTTCATGCATGTAACTTCTTTACTCAGCCGAGGGTTATGATAAGATTTGTTAATTCTACATAGATTTTCTCTGTGTAACTATACCACAACATTTATCATAACCTTACTTAGAGGGCCTGAAATGATGAACCTAACCTGGATCGATCAATATTGAAAATTCTATGGATTTTAACACTTTAGAGCTGTTATACTTTTTTTCCTAAATAGAGCTACAATTTTCGTTTTTACTATTCTTCATTATTATTTTTTTAGAGTATATCCTGTGATTTTCATAAAAATCGGGGGTGACAACTTTCTGGGTAACAATTACCCAGATTTTTATAAAACCACTCATAACTCTAAAAAAATAGTGAAGAATAAAAAAATTTAATGATCAGTCTCTTAGGGAAAAAATTATAGCCTTTCAAAGTTTGAAATTTTTCCATAGCCTGGTTTTTTTTTATAAAAAAAACTGAATGGACCTTGAGGTCAGTTTAGGATCACCCTAGTTCAGGTTATAATAAGATTTATTAAGTATACACAGTATAATTAACAAAATAGCCTGAACTAGTAGGGTCTTAAACCAAGACCTAACCTGGATAGATAAATGATGCTGTAAATATAGAACTAACCTTGATGGATCACATTGCCGTAAACCTAGATAAAATTTTGGTAACTATGACTATTCTACTATATCTTTTATAGTTTTCCCTTGCGGCTATTTTGTAAATTATTATAAAAAGAAATTCCAGTCATTTTTTTAATAAGTATGGGATTTTTTTAAACTTTGATAGGCTATAACTTTTTTTTCCTAAAGAGACTGATCATTGATTTTTTTTTGTTCATTACTATTTTTTTTAGAGTATGGTATGATTTTTAAAAAAATCTGTTTAAAGACCCTTATTGTAAACAGTTACCAAATTTTTTTTTTTAATTTTTACTATTAAGTAATATTAATATAAGAAATTGTTAGCTGAATATGTTTTTATTAATCTGTTCTTAAATTTCTAGGAATTCAGTAGGATTCCTTATCTAACTTGGATCAAAGAAGTTCTGTATTTATAAATTGTATACTAGACAACTTTTTGATCCAGGTAGTCCATGAACCCACAAGACATGCAGCACTATTAGGCTTATATTAACTAGTGATGAGGTTAGAGTTAAAGAAATTTAAGAATTAGTAACCATACTGGTAATATAATTAGATTTAACAATAATATGATATCATGGCTTACATTGTAAGTTAAGGAAAAGATCTTCTTAGATTTCTGAAATGGTGATTTTACCAAACCTTTGATATATACTTAGTATAATTAAAAACATAGGAAACAGAAAGACAGTTAGAAGCTATATGGGCCTATCAAGACTGTCCTAGTCAAACTAAATATTTATCAAATAATTGCTCATGTAACATGCACAACCTCCACTGTACCCTAAGGCTTGTCAATATCTTAAACAAAGGTCCGAATAATATATACACCAACTATTATCAAAATCAAAAACTATATATAAGGTACATTCTAATCACACTGCAAGCCTTAATAATAAGTTCGTCATACTGGTAGTTACAATATATAGTTTTACCTTAACTAACTAAAAACCTGCCAATTTGGCTTAGTCAAAAAATATTATATGATGTCCAAACCACATAGGCCTATATACCTATCCAATCCTTTCTTAAATGTGAGTCATACTCAACAACCTCCTGCGCAAGCCATTCCAAAAATTAATAACCCTGTTACTGAGTGAATGTTTTCTTACATCAAGATAGCATACTTTCTTTTTAATTTTCTTATTATGTCCCCTGGTCTCTCATCCATGGTCTACTATAAAGGATTTATTAGTCTCAGAATTATCAATAGATGAAGTATTTTGTAGACTTGTATTGTCCCCCCACTAACAATTCCCTATCTACAGAAAAATTCCTTACTCCTTCAGCCTCTCCTCATAGCTCTTATCCTCAAACCCAGAAACTATTCTTGTTTTTCTGTTGCATTCTCTCCAGCATTTAGCTATGTCTTTTCTTAAATAAGGGTCCCAAACTTGTGCACAATACTGTATATAATACTAACCTAGCATGGCTATTATACTGCTAACTTATTACTTCCTTACTCTTTTAAATAACATCGATTTATTATTCCTAACATCTTAGCTTTATTTCTAGCTTTCAAACACTGATTAGCTACTTTCAAATTTCTGCTTATAATCACACCTAAATCTTTTTCTATTGCATAGACCAAGCAAATCTCCATTCCAATCATAGTTAAATCTTTTTGATTACTTGGGTGAAGAACCTTACACTTTTTACTATTAAAATTCATTTGCCACTTATCTGTCCACCCAAGAAGTATATCAAGATCATTTTGAATCTTTATACATCCATCATGACTCAAAATATACTGTGGTAAAAAAAATGAAGCATGCTTTTAGTTTGTGATTTTTCTAATAAAGACTAAGAACATAAGAAATAGAGACAGTAAAAACCACATGGCCTATCAGACTGTCCCAGTCAAGCCACTACCCAAACATGCTCAATCAATCCACAAAGCACCCTAGGCTTGTCAATTGTTGTAACTACAAACCACCAATTTGGCTTAGTCAAAACTAATGATATATAAATATGATACCCAAACCATCCACATGCATTAATAACTAAGTTATGGTCACACATGCCATCTAACTACTATAACTATATCACAACTAAAAACCCGCCAATTTGGCTTCGTCAATATATTATATGATTCCCAACCCATCCATAAACGAATCTAACCCTTTCTTAAATGTTGCAATCGAGTCACACTCAACAACTTCCTCTGGCAGACTATTTCCAAATTAACAACCCTATTACGAATGCATGCTATTTATATCAAGATGGCATCTTTCTTCTTAATTCTCATTATCCCCTGGTCACCTGTCCATGTTTCTACTATGAAAAATATTAATTCTCTTCGTAACAAATGAAATTATTTTGTAGACTTGTATCAGTCCCCTCTGAGAAATCGCCTTTCTACAGAAACATTCTAACTCCTTCAGCCTCTCCTCATTACTCTTACCCTCAAATCCCAGAAATCATCCTTGTTCTCTACGTTGCACTCTTCTAGCATATCTAGTCTTTTTTTAAATAAGGGCCCAAACTTTGTGCACAATACTTATTACTGCCATAACATACTAATTTACAGTTATACAGTTTACTTATAACTTATAACAACATTGCGATTTATTAAGGCCCGAATCTTATTAGCCTTTATTTCTAGCTTCCATAACACTTGATTAGCTCTTCAAATTATGCTTATAATCACACCTAAATCTTTTTCTTGTCCACAGACTCAAGCCAATCCCATTCATACGTAAGTTAAACTTTTATTGAGAACCCTAGGTGACAAGAAACCTTAACACTTTTTACTATTAAAATTCATTTGCCACTTATGTGCCCACCCGAAGTTTATCAAGATCATTTGAATCTTTATGCATCCGTCACTATTCCTAACTGAGGTGCCACTTTAGATATATCATCTGCAAACTTTAGAAACCTTGCATTAAGTCCCCTGGTCTAAATCATTTAGATATATGAGGAAAATAGGTGCCCCAGCACTGAACCCTGTGGACACACTCTTCACTATTTCCCATGATGATTTATTCCCATTTAGTTGTACACACTCTTTTATATTCGCAACACTCTTTTAATCCAACCAATTACCACCTCACCTATACCACCTTGCAAAACTTTTCATCAGCCTTTTGTGGGAAACCTTATCAAAAGCTTACTAAAAGTCTAAATTACAATATCAACTGATCTCCTCGTCAATGCATCAGTAATGTATTCCATAAATTCTAAAAGGTATTGTCTGAACGATGACCTACACTTTCTGAAACCGTGCTGGAGTCTACAATACCTTGTTATCTCTAAATTTATTTCTCTCTATGACCTTTCAGTAACTTTTCCAGAACCTTACAACCAGAGAGTTAAGCTAAAACTGGCCTATAATTTCCCAAACTTCCTTATACTACCTTTCTTATTAATAGGCAACAACATATCTCTTTTTTCCAGTCATCTGGTTACCTCACCCAAATGTTATAGATCTCCTTAAAAATCAAATTCATTGCTTTTGCAATCTGATACTACACCTCTTCTCAGAATTTACCATATATCCCATCAGGCCCTGCAGCTTTACCGTGGATCAATATGGTCTAATAAACGTTTAATACTTTTACGTCAAATTCAAATTCTGTAATTCTTTGTTACATGCATAATAATAAATAAGGTTAAATTGTCTATATTTGAATCAGTTCATATTTCTGAAAAAATTTTCTAAGTTCAAAAAAAATTTCTAAGCTTCAGAAAAATTAATTTAAGTAATTTTTAAGAAAATTCTTTAGGGCAAGCTTCGGCATAATTCCAGAAGCTTCCACTAAAGAATTTTCTTAAAACAATTACAGACGTAACTTTTTTGACGTAGAAATTTTTTATACTTAGAAAATTTTTTCAGAAAATATGAACTGATTCAAATATAGAACTTTCCCTAATAATATGCTATTTAAAATAAACATAGTAGCCACAACAAAGGTCTTGACCTGTCTGAAATTTTTAGTTTGGAGAGAAAAATAATGAGTAAAGAGTGATGTTGAACACTCACTTAAGAGTTTGTCATCACCCCATTGTTACTGATCATATACCTCCTGATCGTTTTGGGCATACTCACAAGATTTGTGAAGTAACTCCAGTCCATGTCAGTGATTCACACCCACCTGATGACCTTAAGATCATGCACTGATGACACATTGGCCTCATTCACCCTGTCTTTGAAAGCTTCCATGCATTTTCCAACACATTGATATGCTCACTCTGAAGCAGTTGCTTGATCAACATAGCTCTGTGTGTATGAAGATGGTTGTTCCATGAAATTTCATGTGATTATAGAGATGACCATCCAAAACTTCCTTGTAGCTCTTAGCATTCATGGTGTCATTGGTGTCTAGGAAATATAGACCACCTCTCCCCAGCTTGCCACTGAAACAACCCCAAACTATAACTTATGGACTTGTGTTTTACAGTCTTCGCTGTACTAGGAGCTCTACCTATTCGATGCCACTGGCCCCCTCACTTTCACTCTATTTGATCTCATAACCTGAAATGTGCTTTCATCTGACCACTGTTCCACTGTCCAGTCCTTGTGTTGCTTTGCAAACTGAAGCCTCTTCCTCCTCAAGCGATCATCAGTTAGCTGTGCTTTGAGTGCAGCAGTGTGGCTTGGAAGTTTCAAATCTTTCTAAAGCCAATGCTGCACATTCCATTCTGAGATCTTTGAGAAGCATATGGTGTATTTCCTTGATTTGTCTGGCTGCTATTCAAGGGTTCTTTAGCAAGTGATCTATCCCAGATGTAGTTTTCTTTGGTAACTTGTGCTTTTTATGCTGAGGAATATCATTTGGGGCCAGCTGCCAGAAGTGCCATTATGATAGATTTTTCACGCCCTACACACTGGCATATTTCACTGATCTTAACAATAATAATAACTGATCTTCAAAGTGAGAATATGGGCCTTTTCCACATTTGTGAGGGGCTTGGAACCCATGGATGATTACAAATTATACAACCCCCAGATTAACCAAAAAAATGCACAAAAACAAAAGTTTACAGCATAAAAACCAGCTTTCTCACTGCCACATTTGAATGGGTACTGGCATATAGAGCTTACACAATGAGAGTATATACCTAGATAATTGCAACAAATTACAAAATATAAAATTCAGCAAATTATAGGAAATTTCCAGCAATGATCTTTGAACCTACATAAATGCATGCTAAATTGCAGAGGGTCCAAACTTTCATTTCTGTGATTGTACATTCATATTATGAATGTTCAAATAAATAAGCAAATTTAAATAATGGTAGCTATATAGTTGTTATTATTATTATTATTATTAGTAGTAGTAGTTGTAGTAGTAGTAGTAGTAGTATTTTTACAGTATTTTTATTTCAAGGCAAATCCAACTAAAATGAGGATCATTCATATGATCAGAAAGCAAATGAGTACTTGAATTTCTGCTTTTGCTCTAAAAAAATAAAAAATTAAATTAAGGAGAAACTAGAAACATGAATAAAGCAGTTATTCTAATATTTTATTTTTATTATATAATTAATTTGGCTGATGTTTGCACAAAAATTTTCATATAGACCCAGAGTATAATTATATATTGCATTATGATCTACAGTCAATTTTAACTAAAAAATATGAAAAATTGTAATTTAGATTGCAAATAAATAGATATTGCACAGATCTTTTTCAAAGGTCAGGGGAAACTAAAGTACATTGCTAACAAGTTACTATTACTATATAAAAATGTTTAAAAAAAAGTCATTGGAAAAAAACGTAGGCATGGCTTATAGTAAAAAAGCTTAGACACTTTAACACACTGGGTGTCTCTTAGGGAGAGTATTTTACCATAATATTTGTCAGGTGGCAGCATTTCTCAGTTAACAGCCTGTAGCTATGGAAAATATAGTAACCCCATCCCCAGTCACACAGATGTAGGATTCCATGTGTTTTTTAGCAGTTCATTTTTCCTAAGTCAATAATATTGTTGAGGGTATTGTGTATACAATTCATACAAGCATGCAACAGAGGAATTTGCATTGAAAATCTGCCAACTTTTCGTGTCAAAGTGTGTTGCAACATTTAAAAAATGCTCACCCCAGAAATACACCACTGTTAGACAGTGTCCCGATTCTTTTATCAGTGGCACACCGCCCAAGAATAAAAAAATAGATTTCATGCACTCATTACCTTCTATATATATTATATATATATATAATATATATATATATATATATATATATATAGTATTATATATATATATATATATATAATATATATAAATATATTTATATATAATACACTAGTCATCCCTCTTAGAAAGCGGTCTTACTATACCGCGTTTGGTAAAAAGACAATAAAAAGGAAAATTAAAATTGCAAAAATACAAAAAATAAATTAAAATTCTGTTAAATATACATATGTTAAGATTGAATTAACTTTAAAATTTTATGTTTAATTAAATATAAAAAAAAAATTCATCACTAAATTATGAATGTTATTTATACATTTGTTATATTTTTTTCATGAAAAAAAACTTTTTTTTTCAATTTAAGATATGTGCAGTACTGTACTGTACTGTAATAAATATCCTACTAATTAAGTAGTCAATAAAATTTCTTTATATACTGCACTGTATATAACATTATATCTGCAAATTTATTCAATTATTAAGGATAAATAAAATACTGCTGATATTTTATTCACCTTATACAAAGGTAAAATTTTTAAAATTTAAGATTTTCAGGGGTTAAAATTATATGCGATTGCACTATAATGCAGGCAATCAGAACTAACCCCGCATTCTATGAGGGACTATACTAATATAATCATATATAATATAATAATATATATATATATATATATATATTATATATAGCTGGTCCTAAAATCAAAGTTGAAATTCTTAAGCTCCATTTGGGAATTTGTTACCATTATAGGAAAAAACTCCTCTATGCAAATATTTTTGAACTGAATCTTAGAACATCTTGCACAAGGGATATTGGAAAATTGACTGTAACGCTGTCCCTGGACGTTTTTTGTAACGTTTTGACAATTGCTTACGTTGGTTGTTATGTGCAGCACACAACGTCCCAGACGTTTTGTAACGTTTAGTTGTACAATTGCTTACGTCGTTGTTTATGGTGCAGCACACAGAGATTAGTAATTGCATGCATATACTTTGTGTCCGATAAAATAGGACAATGCGCTATTCTGATTTCTAACACTATCTGATGACAGCATTGTTAAGGTGTGCGTCTACAAAGCCAGAACTGGTTACAAATTTTCATTTTGTTAATTCAATAGGCTTTATTATGATTATTATTATTATATTATTATTATTATTATATTATTGATTATATATTATATTATTCATTATTATTATTATTATTATTATTCATATCATATTTTTTTGCATTTCAATAACATTAAACATCTTGTAAAATACTGATAAATATTTAAAAGTTTAAAACATTAAAAATAAATTTTGAAAATAGGGTTATTTAAGATGGCACAACTATGCACAACGATTTTTCTGTTTCGCCTCAAACCTGAGCTTTTAGTTCAAAAGCTTCCTCTAATGGAGAAGCTTATGTGTAGTTTAATACTTACTTTCAACCCAAAGAAGACTTACTATCCGAATTGCTAACAACCAAGTTTACTTGAAATGGTCGAGCCAATTCTGCGACATGACCGAATTCCGGAGATGAAGAAAAGCATAACTATCATACAAAAATGAAAAGCTTATACAAAGCATACATCTAGTGAAAAAAGGGAAAACTCTGTCATTCTCCTATTCAAATAGCACGAGAGGATGCATTCAAAAATCAAATAGAAATCATTCAAAAGGATCCAAATGCATTAATGCGGATGACAAATGAAGAAAAAGCCTTTTAAATTGCCAACGAGATCCAGGTTATAAGAGAAGAATGGTATATAGACAGAGCTCTGGCGAGAAAAGAGGTTAGAAAAACTGAAAGACAAGAGCGAACCTTACAACAGCTTCAGCGTGTTAAAGATGATATAGCTACTTCATCTGCTGTTGTTCAACTAGAGTCAACAAGTAGTTCCTCTTCCACCAATGATGATTGTAATTCCGACCAAAAAGATGAGAATGTCCATGGATAGATGGGTCCATCACCCACAAAATGAAAAAAAAAAAAAGATAAGCTAGATCCAATTTATTCACTCCTCCTTAGCAGCAATTTGGACAGAACAAACTAACCATCGTGGCAGCTTCATATGTTTTTAAATGAAGCTTGCAGCTCCTGCGTCATATGCGAAGCTTATTAATTAAACATCAATCGGTCTTCAATTCGTCGCCAAAGAATGAAGCATATGACAACAAATTGCTTCTCCACCTGAAAGATGAATTCACATTCACTAATATTCACCTGGCGCATGGTAAACTGATGAAGATCTAACTTCCAAAAACATTATAGATCGACACCGACTGAATCTGGGACGAATACAACGCAGTTACTACATGTCGCAAAGTTGGGCAGTGCAACCGGTCTCAATATGGTAATGCAGTAGTTGATTCAATTGAAAATTGGAATCTCCGGGATCAGGTTGTAGAGATGTCTTTTGACATGACAGCTTCAAATACTGGACGACACAAGGGTGCCTGCATATTGGTTGAACAAAAACTTGAAAAGGAATTGCTACACTTTCCATGCCGACATCATATTATGGAGCTTATTTTGCAAAATGTATTCTCAGGTTCTGGCCCTTTCATCTTCTCCCGAATTTGCCCTATTCAAACGATTCCAGGCTAATTGGGAATACATTGATAGAGATAAATTCTCGATAGGAATCCAATATCCCACTATGCACGAGTTTTTGGCTGATATTAAAGAAGAACATATTCGTTGGGCAGAAAGTGTGCTCCATGAGCGTCGGAATTTGCGTGGTGATTACCGTGAACTGATTGAGCTGGTTATGATCTTTCTTGGGGGTGTTCCTTCTGGTGGTGTCCGTTTTTATGCTCCTGAACCCATGCATCTTGCAAGATGGATGAGTAAGATCATATACTCCCTGAAAGTATGGATGTTTCAAGGGCAATTTCATCTAACAAAATATGAAGAATCAGCACTTGGGAAAATCTGTAATTTTGGAGTGAGAATTTATGCAGAGGTATGGACAGATGCAGCAAGCCCTGTAGCAGCTCCTAGGAATGATCTTTGTCTCATAAAAAACTTAAATTTGTATGACAAGATTGATTCAATTGTCGGAAATGCTGCTTTAAGTAAATTTTTACAACACCTTTGGTATCTGTCTGAAGAATTAATTGGACTCTCTTTTCGATCCAAAGGTACCCTCTGCTACAAAAAGGAAAATCGTCTCTGCCATTAGGGAAGGAGATAGTGGGAGTGAAGACATTCACACACCTCCTAAGATGGTCACAATCACAAAGGCATCAGTGAACAGCAGCAATTTAGAGGACTTTGCAACAAAACGACAATTCAAATTCTTTGAAAAACTGCAACCATGAAGAGCGACTTTTTAGACTTTGATCCCGAAACATGGCTTAGAATAAGCAGAAGAAAAACTGAAAGAAGAAAAATAAACAATAATGAGACAAACAGGCAACAATAGTGGTTTTGCAGCCATCAAACCACCGCTAAGACGTTAGATACCTCCAAAGAGCAGGGGGACCTAGGAAGCATGTGCCTGTAAAACTTTGAGTCTTTGATGCCACAGATGTCTTAATTTGTCAAACGAAAATATTTCATAGAGAGGGTTTTTAGAACCATAGGAACATTTAAGGTTGGAGTGAATATTTGAATTTTTTTTTCACCTCTATAGCTAAGGACACCTAAATATATATATATATATATATTATATATATATATATATATATATATATATATATATAGTGCTGTACCTAAAAAAGGCCCACTCAACTTGTTTGCAAAAAAGCCCACCTGTATCTCCGTATATATTATTGATAGACGAAAAAAATTGGTGGACCTTTAACCCCATTGAGTATGGCATGTTTAAAAGGTGTTATAATGGTTCAAATCCGATATCCTGAATTTTAAGAATTTTTTTTTAAACTTTTCAACAATTTTGCCCTACCATCTTTTGACATCGTTGAAAAACCACTTTTTGTACTTCCAGTCAATACTGCATAAGGAACTCTAGAAATTATTATTATATTAATAAATTATCGTTAGTCCCACTGCATAAGGTAATTCCACACCAAATTTCAAGAAATTTGGTGCAGCAATCAACACACAGGTACCATCGAAAAAAGACTATCAAAAAGCCCATGTGTATTGACAAAAAAGGCCCACTTTTTTTGGAATGAAAAATTGCGTGTATGTGTATAATAAATAACAACATGGTATAATTGTTTATTTTTGTTTACTTTAGTATTTTGGCTAAAAAATTTTTGTTATGAAAAAGGGCCCACTTTTCATATATGTATGTAAAAAAGGCCCATCTTTATTTTAACTCTTGTTGTATATATAACGTATTACTATATATATAGAGAGTTATAAGAGTTGGCCGACTGGACTTTTTTTTTAATATTAAAAGAAATACCTTTTTTTTTATATTATTTTTTATTTAAAAAAAAATAAATTAAATAAATAAAAAAAAAAAAATAAATAAAAAAAAAATTCTTCATATTTAGTCATGTTCGCCTTTCCAGGATAAGCAAAATAATAACTTAAAAACACTAAAAATCTGGAATAAATTTTATGAGGGTTGAACCAAATGGGATGATTTTTGAAAAAAAATTGATAAATACCTTTCTTTATTTTTTTATTTTTCATTTTTTATTTCAAAAAAAAAAAAAAAGATAAACCCATTTAGTCACAAAAACCTTAAATAACAATAATAACCTAAAAATACAAAAAAATTAACTCTAGCAAGAGTTAAAAGGGTGGGCCCTTTTTTTTCATACACATGGGCCCTTTTTGCAAAAAGTGGGCTTTTTTTTTTTCACTTCGTATTCTAAATAATTTTTTACAATCTTTTAAGCAAAACAAAAAAATTTGTTAAGTGGTGCCGATACTATTTTGTTATCTAAAACTATTTAAAACTTCGATATATGTAAAAGTTTAAGTAGTTATTCCAAACTTAAAAAAAGTGGGCCGTTTTATTAAAGCACTTAAATATATATATATATAGCTACTACATTGCATTATATACTATAATATATATATATATAATATATATATATATTATATATATATATATATATATAATATTAATATATATAGTATATATATATACTATCTATTGATATTAACAGGTTACACACTTTCTGGAAAGTCAGGAAAAGTTCTAGGAAATCAAGACTACATAAAAAAATTAGTCTCAGGAAAAAGCGGGAAACGTTTAAGATATCGAAATCCAGGACAATTTAACAAAAAATATCAAAAATCCAAAAACCATATACAAAGAATACCCATGCACAAGTTCATATTTTTGACATGTATTATTTTTACTGCTTTCAATCTTTGCCTGGAATCAACAATGCTATTTTCAATAAAGTGAATGAAAAGCTGGCTCTGGACGCGATAGCATGACATTCCATAATGCCTACTTTCTATCCTGTTTCTTCTATTTTAGTTCACTTATTACATCTCACTATCTTCCCCATTCTGTTCCTAGAGGCTTGTCCAAGTTCATCCTTTCGATGAAGGGATTAGTATATGATTTGTTCTTAGCACTGTTTGACTTAAATCTGTTATATCGTTTTTCTTCTTATTACTTTACTACATTTTTGAGGTGTGTTTTTTGAGGTTTGACGAAGTGATTTTGAGTTTGTGCAGTTGAAGTATTTATATTTATTTAAAAAAAAGACTTCAAACAAAAAAATATCTAACTCTTAACGACCAGTGGTATTGGACGTCAAACTAAAACCCCACAGTTTATCAGTGTTGGTAAAACCTGATATTCCAAAGGTTCATACTGTAAAAAAATGTAAAAAGAACTTGATCTATCTAACATGGAAAGCCAAGTTGAAGTTTCACAATCAAGAGGGGAAACTCATTTTAATTTAATCCAAAGCTCAGCAGTATCAACCATCATTGAAAAAACATTTCGTTACTGTTCTATAATATAAATATTAGTGAAAGTGTGTGCACTGACAATTATGCCATTCCACAACTTCTAATCATACTTAACGATGTAAAGACCCTGGAGTTTCTATTTAATAACAACCAAAACCAGTTACAATCAGTTTCATTTATTTTGCATAAAATGATTTGTTACAAGATCTGAATACTATGGGCAATAAAGGTGGTGAATGATAAAATGTCTTTAAACTCTTGTGCAAATATAAGCGGAAACATTAAATTAATTCCCAGATCGTCGTAGCTTCAAATTTAAAAGGCTTGATGAAATTGTAAATATGTAATTAACCATGGACTTGCTCCCTTTTTCTAGAAGCAAAAGCACAATACACTCTACTTGCATGAAGCTCATTCTACCCGAATTAAAAATCCAAAATATATTTTGGATGATGATTGTCTTTTTAAGATACTTGATTTAGTTTTTTCTTCCATAGTACCTGGGAACCAATGTTATGTGGAATTGTGCAAATTATTAAATTGACTGATATTTTTGCATGAAAATGCGACATGAAAGAGGTTTTCTATAAATTAAACAATTGTAGTGGAGAATCTGAAAGAGCACAGTCTGCATGCATTAAAATTTCATGAATGTATTGTGATTGCTCCTAAAATTCAAACACTACAGAAAAATTACACACGCTTTTTGGTTTTAAAAAGAGCGTGCCCATAGGATGTATGAAGAAGATCACACAAACAGGAAATAAAAACAAACCCCCCAAAAAAAAAAAGGGGGAAAGAGAAGGAAATAAAAAGGTTGAAAAAGAAAATTATCCATACAATCTATAAACTTGAAGAGCAAGGAAGTAATATGATAAAACTAAAGCTTTGACAGAAGAAGCTGCCTATAAAAATTCAAAAATTCAGAAGCTTGAGAAGAAAAAGTTAACCTAAAATCTCCCCATTTAGAATTTTGTGAACACAGTGGACGTTATTCACCTAGTCTATTATTAATCTTTTTAAATTTATTTCTTTTGTTAAATAAAATTGTTACTTTTTTGGAAAAAATAAAAAAAGAGTGCGATTGGACGGCTATGGGAAGGTATAGGTACATGATTTCTAAATAAAAAAAATATTTTTTTAAATTCATCCATGATGACGAACAGTTTCTAAAGATAAATTTTCAATGATTTTAATGTATGAACTGAGTAAATATTCTGCTATAATATTAATAGATATTTTATACGCCAAAAATAATGAACACGCTGTTCAGGGATTTGCAGATTTGGTCAGGAAAGGTCAGCAAAAAGTTAGAATGGAGTTGGGGAATATTATTTTTCGAAAAAACTTTCCAAAAAAATTTTTTTTTTCAGTATGAACCCGAATTATATATATATATATATAATATAATAAATATATATAACCTATATGTATATAATATTATATATAATATATATATATATATATATATATATATAATATATAATAATATATATATATTATATATATATATATATATATAGTACATATATAATATAATAACTAATATATATATAATATATATATATATATATAATAATATAAATATATATATAATATATATATATAATATAATTAATATATATATAATATATATATATATATATATATATAGTATATACAATAATACTATATAATATATATAATATATATATATACTATATAATAATATTATATCATTAAATATTTAATAACATGTTTGATATTTCTTAATTAATTTAGATATTCTTGGTTGTATTTCCTGAGAGATAGCAATCTTAGCTTTGGTTCAATGGTTATTTTATTTCTCTTTTTTTTGTCTCAAGATCTCTCATAGCACTAAATGTTTGCTCACATAAATGTTGACCCAAATGGAAGCAAGGAATTAATTGGTTTGTGCTAATTTTGGATAGTTGTACATTTTTCATTCACCAATTTGACAAAGCTGTTTCATGAAAAGTTCTTCTTAAATTTGTATCTTCCTTAATTTCAGTCAGCTGTTCTTGGTATGTAATATGAAGATGTTTGAGTTTATTGTTCTCATTGAATGATTTTAAGACCCATTTAAAGTCATCACTTGGAAGGTTTTGAAGTCATCACTTGGAAGGTTATAAAAAAAATTTAATAAATTCTTCTCTTAAAATTTGTCAGATGTTTGATAATGCGTCCTTTTTCTGACAATTTTATTTCCTTTTCTACAATGAAATCATTGAAAGTTGGAAACCTTTCCAAACTTTCAACTTCGATATTTTCTTTCCACAAAACAAGTTTTCTCTCAAAAGCTCAAATTTTCTCACTCATTGTTAAAACATTACCTTTAGGTTGAAGAGACAAGCTTAAGCAATTTATTTTCTCAAAAATATGTCAGATAACACTATACTATCGGACAACTTTCACTGCATAGTAGGTTTGCAAACTTTTAATTCTCTCTTTTTCTAAAAAGAAAATTTAAAGTTCATCTTTAAGCTTGGGAACTCTCAAGTATTTTGCCTCTTGATAACCACCTTCTGTATGGCAAAAATAAAATTTAAGGTTTCTCATCACGCTTGTTGCGCACCCTCTGGTATTTCGAGATGCACCCCAGTTTGAAACCACTGGGTTAGACTATTACCAGTTACTGTTTTGAAGGCTACAACAGTAAAATTATATCTTTATTGAATGGGTGTCATTTATGAACTGGAAAACATTTACTGAACTACTTCCTTTGGTTTTCATCTTTCTTAAATGAATTTTTATTGCTCACTTGAAACTAGTGGCTCTCACTATCCTCCAATCTTACTCCCCTAGATCTTTTCCTATCAGGATATCTGAGAAGTATGTATTGATTTTCCACAGCCCAAATTCGTCATACACTTCCGAAGACTAAAAACATTAAGGAGAGATTTCCAATCATAGGTGGATGAATCAAACAATATGAAAGGTGACTGCAAATGTCATAAAATGGGTCAAAACATGCATCCCGGTTGCAGGATATCACTTTCACCATCTGTTGTAACTAAATACTGCTATATTTTTTTTTCTTATTAATATATTTATATATAAATATATATATTATATATAAATATAATATAATATATATTATATATATATATAATATATATTATGTATCATTTGTCTTCTTTCTTATATGCACATCTTTGCTAATTTAATATTATGTATACAGGCTGCAATAAGGTGGTATCTTTTTTTAACACCAGTATTTCTTCTTCAATTTCAAATATAATGACAAAGTTATATATTATAATATATATTATATATATATATATATTTAATATATATATATATATATAATATATATATATATATATATATATATATATATATATATATAATATAATAATTATATATATAATTTATATATATAATATAGTATATATATATATATATATATATATATATATATATATATATATATTATATATATTATATATATATTATATATATAATTATAAATGTATAATATAATATATATATAATATACTGTATATATATTGTAAGATTGGCAAACTTTGAACAGTGGGGCAACATTGAACAAAATCTACCTGTTTCATGTTATAACTCACAAACTATTTGGTTTAGAATGATATTTTTTTTTATTTTAAAGGTTAAAGTATTAACTAAGTAAAAGCACTTGCCTTGAATTTGAGGTTTTATCTGGAAAAATGTAAAAAAAAAAATTTGCTAAAAAATGTGTTGCAGAAGGAATTTTTCTAAAAGTATAAAAATTGGTCATTTTTTGTTGCTATGTATCAGGTTCAAAAAACCACTATTGTTGTAAAAAAAAAAAAATTTAGTTTCAAAGTTATTAAGTGTTTAACTTTGGTTTGTTAACTTTGAACAACAAGTTGTGTAACATTGAACGCTCTATAAGTGTTTCAAAGGTAATGGAATTTGATAAAAAGTAACAAAAATTATTTATTTGTTTTTATTATTTAATATTTATTTATTAACCCAACCTTTGGATGTAAGTTTCTTCCATCCTCTAAAGCTTACCTGGGGAAATATGATTAAGGATTACAAGCGGAAATGCCCAACAACATCTACAGTTTATAAAAAATATTTCCACAAATACTATCCAACCTTCTCAATACCCACTAATTTGACTGCTGATGTTGAAACAACAATATAATACCATCATATATCGATGATGTTAAAATTGATTCATTCATAATAGTAGATTTCCATGGGAAAAAAAGATCAGTAAAGTTCCTAGCAAAAGTTATAAACAAAGATGATAAAGTAAATGAAGTAGAGGTTCAATGCTACAAAACCGTGAATGAAAATCCAAAAGTGTTTGTTCTAATGCAAGAAAAACCTGCATGGATTAAGCTTGACCATGTTCACAGAAGACAGTTGCCTGCATACAAAGTGGACAGGCAAAGATTGACAGTGTTTGATGATGTGTACTACATCATCAAACAATGTCAATTGCCCCTTAAATGTTAAAATTTCTCCCATTGTACCTTATTACATAAATTTATACCCTCTTTGCTAAAAAAAACTATAAAAATAAAATATAAATACCATATAAAAGTATAACTTCAAAATCTGGGCAAGTGGGGAATGTTAAAAAGCACCCAAACCCCAAAGCAAAAAAAAAAAAAAAAAAAAAAAAAAAAAAGGAAGGCAGATAGATATATCTCAGGTATGTAAACTACTCAGCTTAAGACATAATTATTTTAAAATAGTTTTAGAATTGAATAATTATATAACAAAGTTATAGAGGTTAAACCAAAAGTGACAGTATGTTTCATAATGTGTGGTACCTGCCCTTAAATGTATAAAAGTTCTCCCATTGTTACATAATTACATATATTTATGCTCAAATAAGCCAATTTTATTAAATAAAAATATAACATCAAAATCCGCAGGTGGGGTAAACTCGAGCACCTTGTCAAAGTAAGACAAACTCCAATATTAAAAAAAAAAAAAAAAAAAAAAAATTTTTTGCTGTAAAGTTAGCTAATAATAATATATAATAAGTAATATATATAATATATATATATATATATATATATTATATAATATATATATTATAATAAAATAATAATAATAATAATAAATTAAGTAACCAAACTTTGCTCAATTATTGTTATACAGAAAAATGATTAATTTTGATGATTCCTTATGTATATATATATCTATATATCTTAAATATATCATATATTAATATAAATATATATTATATATAATATATATATGTAATATATTATATACTATATAATATAATAGCAATGAGATATTTCCATCTCATTCGCCTATTATATTTTACAAATTGATATTTTTATGCCAACCGATAGAGGCCAGAGAATAAATTGAACGTTATTAGCGTTCTTCAAGGCTGAGAGGAGATAGTTCTACTAAGATATAAACGTTTGGGCGAGCGCGTCGCCAGCATTACTGCCATAGATTACAACTTAAGCATCAAATTACTAATAAATACTCATTGTGAATTCCCTATTGGATATCCCAATTACTATTTTAATTGCCCAAGTTAAGCAAATCATTTTTATACCAATTACAGCCCATCATACAAAACTTAAATGCCTAAGTGTCCTAGTTCATTATTCAATACTGCAGATTTTGTCGAGACTTCATTATTAGGTCATGCATCCTGGTCTTCCCTTCTGCCTTTGGGATAGCAGAAATATTTTATCATCTTCACCATTTATTTCACTTGCAAATTATGTAATAAAACTTTGAAAGCAGAAGAAAAACCTTTTCAATAGATTCATCTTCTATACTCTTACTATTTATCTAAATATTTAGTCTTTTTCCATTACATTCTTTGGTAAACCTCGAGTGACATTGGCGCCCCGTCAAACTTATTGCAAAATTGCAAAAAATACTCATCAAACGAATGAAGAAAACATTTTTATATAATAAACACTTACCTATATTGTGGAAAGTATATTGATAATAAATAAATATTATAACATGCATGAAGAAATAAAAATCTGTATTAATAAATAAACATAAATTGATGAAAATATAAGAAGCCGCAGAGTAGTATAAAAATAAAGAAAAAACAAAAAAGATGAAGAAATTGAAACGCTCTCTGTGTAACGGAATTATCCGTTACCACCCAAAAAAATTCAAACGAAAACATTTTGTCCTAAAAAGCCAACATGGCGCGGAGTAGAAAATTGAAACCTTGTTTAAGCGCCAGTGGAAAAAAATATATAAAATAATAACTCCAAAGTTGCGCCAAAAATTTGAAATAACATCTTTGAGATTGTAAGAATGCTTCCAACAAAGAAACTCATTGTTAAAACAAAATCTACAAGAGCTAAATCTGCTCCAGAAAAAGAAATTGGGGGAGGGGAAGTCAACTACAAACCCTCATGCTCCCCCAAAAAAGGGAAGGGAATCTTACTCCAACTAAAACGAGATTACTAAGAAAAAGAGACCTTTTGTAGCTCGACTAGCCAAAGGTCGACACAAAATAAAAATAAAAAATTTGGTAAATAAGAAAGACCATATATTTATATATTTAAAATAATTTAGTTTAGTTAAGGTATACAAATAAATATTTAATAATAATTAAAATTAATAATAATAATAAAAAATAATAATTAAAAATTAATAATTAATAATAATCATAATAAAATTAAGAAAATAAAAAATATAATAATATTAATAATAATAATAATAATAATAATAATATAAAATAATAATAATAATAATAATGATAAAAATAATAATAATAATAATAATAATAATAATAATAATAATAATAATTAAATATTCTAACACTGGAAAAAGAAATTAATAAAATTATTAAAAAAAAAAAACGTGAACGAAAATAACGAAGAGTTGAATGAATTTTCACTAAACAAACAAATTGCCACGTGACGATATTGTTAAGGCTAAGCATGCGCCTTCCCAGAGTGTAAGTAAAATTTCCTCACCAAAAATCGGTGATTCTATTATGAATAAAAATCTTAAAAAATAATAAGAATAAAATAGCCACTGTAGCAAATTTTAATAAATTATAGAAATTAGTAAGTGATAGAAATTTTTAGTATATAAATAAATTATATAAATGCTATATGTAGATAATCAATATTTTTAATAATAAGGCTATATATAATATGTAGCACAATGAAATTGAAAAAAAAAAGATTGAAAAATAAAAATAAAAGAGCCAATGTATTCAAATGTAATAATTTTTTAGAAAAAAATGATGGTAACAAATGTAAGTAATTTTGATAAAAACAAAGATTTTCCATATATTTCATGACAATTATTGTATTATTGAATAGGCCTAACATAGAGCGAGGCCAAAATAGCCCTTCCCCCCATCCGAAGCCATTGTAGTCAAAACTTAAATTTCGCGTGACTAAGAGTTGCAGCTGTAAAAGTAGACTATAGATGGAAGAAGCTGAGGGGGAGGATTGATTGTTTTTCATAAAGTTGAGAAAATTTATATTGTATTTTATATGTCAAATTAATAAACATAGTATATTTAATAATTTGAATAATGTGACAGCAACCGAAGCAAACTACTGTTCACAACAAAGCACACAGAACTATCGTACTACTCAAACTCAGCATATACACAAACATTAGCGCGCCTCCCCGACGAGAACAGTAACTATCGCGAAGCTCCACAAATGGAAACATTTTAACAGTCCTTGTAATTTATTATTTGATGCATGATTATAATTGTAAATTTCCATCTCATTTTCAAGGTATTAAGAGAAGTTGTTGTCACTTATCATTCATCCCTAAAAATTTCAAAAGACAACATTTAAAATTTAAATAAATGTATTTTAAAGTTACCCTAAAATTAGGGTTACAAATCTAAAAAAAAAACTTCCAAAAAAAATTGAGTCGTCTTCATTCACAGGCCCAAGGCCACACCGACCGCTGAAACCATTGCCTCACCGTAGTAAACCTTCCTTCGTCCAGCTCTTTAATCCTCGGAGCTAAAAAAAAAAAAAAAACAAAAAAAAAACAAAAAAAACAAAGAATAAAAAGAGGAAAGAAAGACGGAAAAAAATACCTTTTTTTAACAATGAAGAAAAAGAACAAATAGTAAAAACAAACATAAATGCATATAAAAAAGAAGAAGCTGTTCCTTAATTCTGGAGAATAATTATTCTCGATTTTAAACATGCAAGATATATCATTCTTAATGTCTGCTAAGAGTAAGATATACCAAAGAAAATTTACAACTTCTTATTGAAAAAAAAATTTTGGAAGAAAAACCAGAGAATGAAAATGCAACCCAAAAATGGTAAATAAGCGAGAAGAAATATGAGTATATTGGACATTGCACATTACTGACGGGATAATGAATTTTATTATATAAGTCATTATGTGTCCTAATCAATGTAATTGCTTTTCTTCTATTACATTGTAACAAATTCTTCTTGTCTAATTCTATTGCTATTATTAATAAAAATATAAATAGATTTTAAAGGTATAGCCTGAATGATCAATTCACATTATCACACCATAAGTTCCCTTATATCTCTGTCTGCAATTTCATTCAGAAAGTTCAAACTCCATGTCCCAATTTCAATGAAATTATTATCCCATTCATCATGGCCATAAATTTTTAAAATTGGATAATTTTGTTGCCAACCGATAAAGCCAGAGAATTTAAATATGACGTCGTATATTAGGCTCTCAAGCTAGAGAGAGATCCACTAAAGAATAAACTGGCGAGAGGGCGCGGAGAACGCGTCGCCCCAGAGCCATTACTCCATAAACAACTAAATGCATCAATTACTATAAATAACTAATTTGATATCAATCCCTATAGACATAGACGCATCCCCCAGTCCACACGAATAACCTCAAAACAGAATCACAAATATCTAGCCCTACGTAATACCCTTGAATGCTGCTGAACTATGAGCCCTAAAGACTACGAAATCCAACAATTCAACCTCGACCACACCATATATTAAAAGATTAGAACTCCTACTGTTGTAATATACCACTTTAACTAAATAAAAAATATTAATATATCATCATCTA
>JABUQX010037254.1:0-23508 GCA_015478945.1 Trachelipus rathkii | reverse complement strand
AGCACCGCACCAACAGCAAAATCGGAGGCATCTACCTGCACTCTCGCTGGTGCGGTATCATGGGGATGAACTAAAAGAGTGGCGGAGGCGAGGGCTTCTTTGGAAGCCTCAAAAGCAGACTCTGCTGCCGGAGACCAGTCGACTTTTGTGGTGCTGCCTCGCTGTTTAGGACGAATGAGTGCGGTAAGCGGGCCTAAGAGGGCTGCCGCTGATTTCAGAAACCTATGGTAGAAGTTGATCATTCCCAGATATTGACGAAGCTGCTTTTGATTTTGGGGAAGTGGGAAGGCGCGAATAGCAGCGACACGGTCTACAAGAGGGCAAATACCCTCGGCCGAGACTGTGTGACCCAGGAAAGTGAGAGAAGACGCACCGAATACGCACTTAGTAGGATTGAGACGAATTCCCGCATCATTCAACCTGCCAAAGACGGCACGTAAGTGATCCGCATGTTCTTCAGGAGAGGAGGAAGCAACGAGAAGATCATCTAAATAAGCCCAGGCAAACGGAAGACCACGAAGAATAGAATCTATGAAGCGTTGAAACGATTGAGCGGCGCATCTCAAGCCGAAAGGCATTCTCATATACTCGAAAAGGCCAAACGGGGTGATCACAGCTGTCTTGGGAACGTCTTCCGGAGCCTACTGGAATCTGGTGGTATGCCCGAATTAAGTCCAGAGAAGAAAAGATAGTGCTGCCGGCCAGGTGGGAAGTGAAACTTTGTATATGCGGTACAGGGTACCTATCCGGTGTTGTGGCAGAATTCAAAGCCCTAAAATCACCACAGGGTCTCCAATCGCCCGTGGTGCCTTTAGGGACCATGTGTAGCGGAGAAGACCAACAACTTTTGGAAGGGCGCACAATGCCAAGTTGCAACATGTGATCAAACTCGGCCTTGGCGGCCTTGAGCTTATCGGGTGGGAGGCGGCGAGCTCGAGCAAAGGTGGGTGGGCCAGTAGTTTCGATATGATGTTCAACAGAATGCTTAAGAGGGGTATCGGAAGAGCAGGGATGCAATAAAGAAGGAAATTCCTTCTGCAGGAGGGTCAGAAAGGGAGAGACCTCTGAAGAAGTTGGAGGAGCAACAGCAGAAATACCCTTTAGAGCAGAAGCAATAATAGCACCGGGAGTATAAAGAGAAGTATCGCCATCGACAAGTCGGCGATTACGAAGATCGACCATAAGATTAAAATGGGACAAAAAATCAGCACCGAGGATGGGCTGTGTCACCTCAGCGACGAGAAAAACCCATGGGAACTTGCGGCGGAAGAAAAAGATCCAACGTACACAAACGCTCTCCAATATACCGGGATGGAAGAGCCATTGGCAGCGAAAAGTTGACGGCCAGGGAGAGGAATAGCAGAGTCCTGGGAAGGGTCCCTGGGAACCAAAGGCTGGCCCCAGAATCGATCAAGAAGGAAAGTTTAGAGGAGTGATCGTAGATACGAAGAACATCCTGTGCAGTAGGAAGGAGAAGAAGAAAAAAGAAGACCCATCCCGTCGCTCCGCGGGTGGCTGTCGAGTTTCCACCCTGATAGGAGAGGGCAGAGTGCATTTATTCACGATCCATACCGAAGTGGTAGAGGATAGTGGTATACCCATGCGGATACTGACGATGGCGGGAGGAAGAAGCCAGGGGAGGAACGAGGACCACGAGAAGGACGAAAGTTGGAAGGATGCGAAAACGGGATGCGAAAGGTGTATTAATACTAGCGGGATGGAGATGGAAAGAGAGCTAGATTTTATCTCAGCCTACCGTTCAACCGACATCTCCGGCCCTCGAGAGATGCTAGAAAGATTGGTAACTGCGAAAATCGAGGGTGGGAAGGTTTGGGTGGGTGGGAATAAGGAAGGTTGAGGAGAAGGGGAAATGTGTTGGCGTGGAGGCGCAGCTGTTTCGGAGAGGGGAGAAGTAACAGTGGAGACGGCGTGGTAGAGTACTGTGGAATGTGTTGGGCGTGAAGGCGCAGCTGTTTGCGGGGGAGGAAGAGCGGTAGCGGTGGCAGGTGTGGGAGAGACTGCGAAAACGTTGGAAGGAGAGTTTGCGCCGGATTCAACGACTGCAGGACGCTGTGATGCTCAGCGGGCATCTTCTGGAGGAAGAGCTGTACGAAATAATTTGCACCTCTCGCGGAGAAGGTGTACCCCCAACAAACCCAGCATTCTCGTCATCAACTCTGATGGTTTTTGATCGCCCAGGGCAAACGCCTCTAAGCAGCGTCTCTACCCGTTCCTCTCTGGTGGGGGCCAAGCGGTCGGTAATGAGTGTCTGGAGAGTGGCGTACGGGGTGGTAGAGGCCCTAGTTTCCGCTAAACCGTCCCTGATTTTGGCCAGACAAGACTCTGGGAGAGCATTCACCACTTCTCGCCGCAAATCTCTCCTTCTCGTCTTTCTATGGACAGGAGACCTCGCTGGCAAGTCAACCAAACGGGTCGGATCCGTTAAACAAAGGAGGTTGGAGATGTATGATCGCGAGGACATGTGAGCAGGAGAAATAGGTAGAACGCCGAGGGAGCGAAAGAAAGGGAAAAGGATAGGGAGCAAGCGGGCCAAGCAGCATAGGGCCATAGGAATTGAATTACAATACCTTGGAGCTAAGACCAGATTACGAGACTGCTAGAAGATACTCATTATTTTTTGCCCCCCCCATGCAATAAGATCCAAAAATGTTTCGCCATATTAAAGTTTTTTTTTTTTTTTTTATTATTATTTGAGTGAAGCTGTGCGAGTTTTTCCTCAGCACACGAGGGTGTGGCTATACCGTGGTAGTAATCCCACTGCAAGGGGCGATAATAATAATAAAAATAATAATAATAATAATAATAAATAATAATAATAATATATAATAATAATAAAATAATAAGATAAAGATTACGTGGTCTGATGGAATACAAGAACTTTGCGAAGGTAGGGGGTCCACTTGCATTGGAGGATTTGGAGTGAGCACCGAGAGAGAAAGACGGTGGACTGCTGCCATAGACGCGACTTCTTTGAGGCCTGTTAGAAGAGCTTAGAGTGATTTGATGCAGCAAGGGCTCTAGCGCGCTGCAAATTTTATTTGTGAGGCTGTTTAAGAAAGAAAACACCAAACAAGATGGGTAATTAACCCTTAAGAATAATTTATATACTATATTATAATAATATATATATATAATATATAAGTATTATTTATTCTTTTTTATAGAATATGGTAGATATATATCTACGTTTAAACTATATATATATATTTATTATATATATATACATATATATATACTATATATAATATATAGGTAATATATATATGGTCAGCGGTCCTGGATTAGCCGTCATATGGTATCTTAAAAACTATTTTGCTAAACAGTAAAGACGGAATACATTGCTTGGAAATGCTGGTTCAAAGTTTGCAATTGGAAATGTAAAAAAAAAAAAATAAAAAAAAATTATATCTCAAAATCTACAATAGCTACAGAAAAAAGGAATACATTTTTGGAATCCCTGGTAAAATTTCACATAAGAACTGTAAAAAAAAAATAAAAAAAAAAAATTATTGTTAATATTATAGTAATATGATTAGAAGGCCTATTTAGACACCTTTTATGGTTACTCGTTAAAAATAAATAGACTTTCTATTAATTTTGCTTATTTTTTTTTTTTTACTAAGAATACCCAAGGGTATACCGCACCGAGGCAGGCGTCGGGGTCTCTCGGCCTTCGGGGAACTACGGGTAAGGCACTAAAATTCCCCCCTCCGGGGAGGGTCTCCGGACCCCCGCTCTTTGGTATTTTGGGTGTCGCGGGGGTTCCTCCGCCCCTCCCCTACGGGGTATGGAAAACGTCCCCCCCTATGTCCCCGTCGGCTCGAGCCCCTAGTGTGCGCCGTATAAAGCAAAATTTAATAGAAAGTCTATTTATTTTAAACGAGAAACCAATAAAAGGTCTCTAAATTACTATAATTATTATTACATAATATACGCAAGGTGATTTTTTTTTTTTTTAATTTTTGGTTTACATTTTCCTTGATGTGAAATTTTTTACGAAAAGATTCAAAATTGTATTCCTTTTCGCTGTAGCTATTGAAAAAATTTATGAGATTTTTTTTATCTTTTTTTTTTTTTTTTTTTACATTCCAGGAACTAAAATTGGACCAGCATTCCAGCAATGTATTCCGTTTTTACTGTAGCATTAATAGTTTTAAGATCATATGACGGCTAATCCAGAAGCCTGGCATATATATATAATATATATTATAAAATTTGAATATGAATGTAAAATATATTCTTTTAAAGTTTATATATTTGAATATATATAACAATATAATTATATACTTTACTTAATATAATAAATACACAATAAATCATAGCTGGGCATGCCGCAACGATTTTCGGCTATTCGGCTAATCGGCTACGCCGCACTATCAATTCTTATAGCCGTAGTCGTAGCCGAAATTTTTTTTTAAATAGTCGGACAAGCCAACGACGCACTGCATTTTTCCGCGGCTATCGTTTCGGCTATGGAATTTTTTTAAATTAATTAAGTGAACCCTAACTCCGTTCTCCCTGATGACAAGTCACTTTCGAAAACGGGTTTTATATTGGTATGAAAAAGGCGTGGCATTGTAGTGATAAGTGTGTAATAATATTTTCAGTCTTAGTTCTATACTAATACGAATAAGATGTGTCAAAAGCTAAAAGAAGAAAAGTGCAACCTGTTTTAAACACGCAGTTTTATTCAAAATTCCTTTGTGATGTTCTTGTCATGTTATTATTTTATTAATTAGGTATTATTATTATTATGTTACTAAGTAATTAAGTAATAATTATTATAATTACTAATTTACTGATTAGTAGTTACTAGTTACTAAGTAATTAATTACTAGTAAAATATATATATAACAAATTAATATATATATATATATATATATATATATATATATATATATATATATATATATATATACAATATATTTATATATATATATAAAATCTTACATATCCATAGCATATATATACATATATATATATATATATATATATATATATAAATAAAAATATATATATAACATATAAATATATATATATAATATATATATATATATATATATATTAATTAGATTTATTAATTTATCAGATACTGAAATTTAATTAAATAATTTGTATAAAGTATAAACATAAAATTATTAAAATAATTAAATACATGGATAAGTTTGTGACTAGGACCAGAGGTGTTTCTGGAGACAGTTCAGCCGCTGCCAGTAGTAGCTTAAGGAGCAGCTCTCCCATTTTAAATGAGAGCTGTGACATGGACAGCCAAAGATCTCTTACTGATCCTGTCACTGTAACCCTTGATTGTGAGGAGACGAGGGATCCTGGAAACCAAGGCCAAGAGGGCAACGAGGATGCCGTCAAAGAGTTGAAAAGCTATTTGCTCACTCTTGAGAGGTAAGAAACTCGCCTCCATGCTATAGTAAAGACTAAAGACTAAAGACTAAAGAGCATAGTAAAGAGTAAAGACTATAAAGTAACCAAATTAAATCTTTAAATAAAATCTAGTAAATTAACTTTTTTTGAATTTTTTCATGATTGAACATTTAAATATGAAATTACAATAGTCAAATTCAAAAAAATTAAAAACTTCTATTTATTTCAGTTTCTTCATCTTTGAAAAATTTTTGAGGACTGATGAGAAAGTTGATGGGGTGTCTCTTAGGAAGATTCACACTGGTGTTGCCAAGTGTAAACATCCTGCCTGCAAAGGGAAGAAGGGGCTTTCCTACAGCACCCAGACAAGGTCCCACCTCAAGCAGCATTACAAGCATGTAAGTTTAAATAATTATTAATTAAATAATTTAGATAAGATCACAACAACTAACTGGTGTTGCTAGTTAATTAGTTATCAAGATTTAAACACTCTTGTATAAAGTCTTGATACTTTATACAAATGTTATCAAAGAAAATTAAAAAATTTGTAATTAAAGTTTGTATTATTTTTATATACCAGATGCACAATGACCTTCTCCCTCACCTCTCTGCAGCCATTGAAGGGCTTAGCAAGCGCGGTCGCTCCAGTTCAAGGGAGAGTGAGTCTCGCAAGCGTCAGATGTCTCTGGATGAGAGCTTCAGGTCAAAGTTCAGCCAGCAGAGAGCAAGACAAGGTTACACCAGGTGAAAAAATTCAGAAACATAATATTAGTTATTTTAATTGAACTCAATTTTTTTTAAATAGGTATATGAGCGACTTAGCGTCTTCACGTTTTAAAAATATTTTTATTAAAAATTTAAAATATATTGATTTATTAACTTAATTACTTTTTCATCATTAGGTGGTTCATTCATTCAATGATGCCACTGGATTTAGCTGATGATCCTTACACGAAGGAGATGTTTTACCTCATTAATCCCGAGTTTCATCCCACCTCAAGGAGGACTTTGAGCAGGGATATTGAAAAGCTGATGCAAAAGGGGAAGACTCGACTGATAAACAACCTCTTCCACCAGAAGTGGGTGGCCACTACAGCCGACAGTTGGACCGCCCACAATAGGTCCTTCTTGGGAATGACAGTCCACTGGATTGACAGGGTCAACCTCAAAAGGTGCCATGCAACTTTGGCGGTCAGGGAGGTGAAGGTAAGAAAATTAAAAAGTTAAATTTTGTCATTTTATACCTTAGTCTCATAACCATAAGAACATATGAGGTGTAAATATTATTTAATTTACAGACTAAAACAATAAAATTATTGTCTTTAGGAAAGGCAAACTCACCAGTTACTGGGGAAACTAATCACAGAGATTCATCATGAGTTTAGCATCCACGGTAAGGTGAAGGCCACCACTACGGACAATGGCACCAACTACGTGGCAGCCTTCAACGCCTTTGGTGAGTCCAACCAGGACCAGGAGAACCTTCCTATGGACCCTGATTATCCTGACTTGGAGATTGTGGATCTCCAGGAGCTCCTGAGGGCTGAGGGTGACAACCCAAGTCTGCCGCCTCAACACCGCTGCAGGTACTTAGAATTCGCGAAAACTAGTGCTAAATGCTACTAATATATATTAATAATATTATTAAGTAATAAGTATTAACAAATAAAGATTTGTCATTTAAGATTTAACTAATAATCTTTGAATTTCTTGAATTAAATATCTTATTGTTTCAGTGCTCACACACTCAATCTGTTGGCGACAACAGATGTGAGTGATATACAGGGCTGGAGCAAGGGGGGCTCACAGTGGAGGAGGACCATAGCTAAGATCCAGGCCCTGTGGAACCTTCAGAACAGGGCCCCAGTGGTGGCCAACCAGATCAAGATTGTCGCCAAAAGAAAACTGAAGACTCCTGTGGTGACAAGGTAGTAGTAGTTACTATTAAAAAAAGAAATTTAGCGTAAGAAATTGTTGCCGATTAATTATAGACAAGTTCATTTTATAAGTTTTTGATATTTTATATAAAGTTATATTTATTTCTGCAGATGGAACTCCCTATATGATAGTGTGATGGTCCTTCTGGAGGTTTTAAGGGTCGAAAACCAAATGGATGCCATAAACACCATCCTCATCAAGCAGCCCAAGGGAGGTTCCCCTCTCACAGAGGTAGACGTCGAGGTAAATATAAAGTATTTTTAAAGTAGCAATTGCTCTTTTAATATTTTTATTTATAATTTAATAAATTTATTAAATTATAAATCTCCTCACAAACCCAAACCCCCTCCATTAATCCCTGTTCTGTACCTGTACCATCGCTCTTGCTTGCCCAACACTCATATCGCTACTTCGTAAACAATCTCTAACTGAATATATCCACCTTTTTTTCCGGTCGTCCGACAGGCAAAACACTCTCACATGTGCTCTTATACACTTTCTTAACCAATATGGTGTTCTCCACCTTCTCCACATGTCCAAACCATCTTACAAAATCCTCATCAAATTTGGCAGTCTTTTCCCTTACCCGCAAGACACGCTTCCATGATAAACTCGTTCCTCATCTTATCCAATCTCCTAACTGCCAAGAACGCCCTCAGATTGTCCATCTGTACAACCCTCACTCTTGATCTATTCGCCCTATTCCATACAGATACCTCGCTCTCGTGCTCCCGTATTTTTATTAATAATCAATTATGCTTACGTAACTAAGCAATATATTAATTTTCACTCTTTCAGGTCATGAACGAGTACACATTGGTCATGCAGCCTGTGGCGCAGTGTCTTGATATGCTTCAGGGGGAGAAAAGGGCATACATGGGCACCCTCCTACCCCAACTTTGGTTGATGAAGACCAGCCTTGAGGAGAAGAGTGAAAATATTCATCTTGTGTATGCAAGGCCACTAGTACAGGCCCTCCTCAGTGGCTATGAAAAGAGGTTTGGCCACCTCTTTCAGAATAGGGATCTCCTTATGGCCACTGCCCTTCACCCCTCCTTCACCCTTAAGGCCCTAGAAAGCATTGCACCTGACATGGTGGAGGAGATCGGGGACAGGATTACCCGGAAGATAGGGGACTCCATCAAACCCACTGAGAAACAGCAGCAGCGTCAGCTTGGCCAGCCAACAGAAAAAGAACCCCACAATTCAGACGCACTCCTATTCAGTAAATTGTTTTCTAGAGTATTGGTACGCAGAGCAAGCCAGCAACAGGATGTGGAAATCGTCATACGAAAGTCCATGGAGGAGTGGGTGCCCTCTCAAGAAGATCCGAGCTGTTCCTGTTTCCCCAACCAGCATAGGGAGATATGGATAGATCTATTTATAAAATATAATACCCCCATTCCTAGTTCAGCAGCTGTGGAGAGGTGCTTCAGCGCGGGTGGGGACATCCTCAGGGCCAAGAGATCGTCCTTGAAGGAGGAAAGGTTTGAGGACCTTCTTTTCCTCAAAGGAAATATGGACCTCCTGCAGGAAGTGATTAGCCAGGAGGACATGGAGGAGGAAGAGGACCTATAGCTATGAAAGTATTTAACTATTTATGTAGTTAACATTTAATAAAAAAATTAAATAAATCTGTTTTACTATCTTATAAAAGGTTTAAAATGTAAAGGCATGCTTTCGTTATCGCGCAAAAGTTTACTTTGTAATTTAACGGTATCGCCGTAGGATAGCCGAATAGCCGCATAGTTAATGCCGCACTGAGGTTTTCAAAAATGCAGTCGGATAGCCGACGACGCACTAGTTAGGTGGCAAAGCCGAATAGCCGATGACGGACCTCGAAAAATTATAGCCGCGCCCAGCTCTGATAAAATGTATTCTGTTGAATATCTTAAACATGTGTTTCGGAAGTCGAATGTCTTCTTCATTCTATATATATATATATATATATATATATATATATATATATATTATATAATTTTTGCAACACTCTAGAGCTGTAGGAGACCTCCTGGTCTTGGTTGTGCGGTGGTTCAGGCTCTTGTCCGCATGGAGGGGCCAATCTTCACTCGTTCTAGGATCCACCATGTAAAGCTGGCCACTGAGGTTAGGGTGATGAATGAGAATTGCTGTGTGTTTTCTCTCTTTGTACACCAATTCTATCTTTATATAGTTGTGGGTTGGACCCCTGTCCTTGGTGATTGTTATTGTTTTCTTGGCATTACAATGCCATTTATTTTATTTAATCTTTTTTTAATATTAATAAGTCTGCAGATGCCTATTGACGTCTTGGCGTCGTTTTTGAAAAGTAAGAATACCGCAAGCTTGGAGGCGTGGCTTAATTCTAACGATACTACAACAACTTTTTCCACATAGGGTGCGTTCGGTTCTGCAGTTCAGCTCTGTAGAGAGTTCCTTTCCACTTCCATAGAAAGCACCTCTCCATAATATATATATATATATATATATATATATATATATATATATATATATATATATATATATATAAAATATTTTTATATATATATATATATATATATATATATATATATATATATATATATATATATATATATATATATATATATTACAAAGAAATACTTCTTTGTGATTTTTATTGTCAAAGCCTTGTAGGTTAAAGAGATAGCATCTGACTACTTCACCAACTTTATTACTGATCCGTAAGGATAAATTAGGTGCCTAAAAACATAATAAAAATAAAGAAAAAAAATAAAAAGTGAGCAGACATATAAAATACATTTAAACATTTTATAATGAAAATATTATAACCAATTTGTGACAAAAATAATAAAAAGAAATTTTAAAAATGACTCTTTACATAAATTTGGAAGAACAAATCTCTTCTTGGTCCGATAAATTGAGGCAAAGAGTTTATATAAAAATTAAATTAAATGGAGCCAAGATAAATATAAAAAAAATTATAAAAAAATTTTTACCAAAAAAATCGGAAGTGGATTCATTATAAATTATATGTTAAAATTTCCCTAGTGGCTGAAGTGAAATTATAGTGTAAGTTTTATCATTGTTTTAATGTAAGTTCCGACAGCAAGTTGTAAAACTAATATTAAACAAACGTGGGTGAGGAGCTTGATTAAATGACAAAGAGAAAAAAAATGGGAGGAAATTTGACGTATATGACGTGGGCGACAAAGGAGGGGAGGCCACGTCTAAATATTCTTTGGGGCGCAAAGGATATTTAGGTGGGTGAAAAATTATATAAAATATGAAACTATAAAACTAAAAAAATACAAGCAAGGTCCATGATCGAGTGCAATAATTCATTTGTCACCAACATTATTATTATTATTATTATTATTATTATTATTATTATTATTATTATTATTATTATTATTATTATTATTATTATTATTATTATTATTATTATTATTATTATTATTTTTATTATTATTATTAGGATACAACCGATAAATGGAGAAATTCAAGAGTAACAAAGACCAAGAAAGGAAAACTACTACTACAGATTCCGGGTGTTTTATTTGAATGGAGGGGAACGAGTATACAGAAATTATAGCTACTTTTAAATGTCTTATGAAAAGTGTGAAGAAAAAAAATTAAAAATGAAATTGATTAAGTTTTTTTATGAAAAGGAAATCGGGCATGAAGTTCGAGCGACATAATGAGGTTCACTTACAAATAAGGCTCTATATAGAGTTTATTTAAAAGTGTAAGCAAAGTATAAAAGAAATATAAAAAAATGGACCCTCTATCTTATTACTGTGATGCAGAAAATCGTATAAAAAAATCTTTATGTCGATAAAAATGAGTGATGGGAATAAACTTTTAGTTTTTCTTATTCAAAGTATAAAAATGAAGAAGAGAAAAATAAAATAAAAATTAAACAGTTTTTCTTTTAAATTTCTTTATTTCAAAAGGGATTTGCTTTATATTTCCAACCAGATATTGTGGGCGTAATTACTATAATGCCAAAGAAAGGAAAAAAATATCGAGCTAAACATAAATACTATAGGCTGGATATTAAAATTTTTAATGGTCGTACGTAGTGTGTTTTGTAAAAGAAAAATAAGAAAAAAGAAATAATAATTACCAGGAAATCACTCCAGAACACTTTGAAATAAAACTTGAAGGTACCATGAAAAAAATCAGAATGATGTGGGAATCTTATATGAGAGTGCCTGCGTTGATTTGGGCGAAGGGGATGGAGGTAAAGAAGGGGGAAAAGTGGTTGATTTGTACTCTATTTCTGATATCATTGTTTGTAATGTGGGAGAATAAGATAGTCCTAAGAAAGAAGATTATAAGTTTAGTTAACGAGAACTTAGAGATGTGAAAAAAAAGGATTCGGCGCATGCGTCTAAAATAGAAAAGAAAAATTAAAAAAAAGTGATAAAATTATCGAAATTCCAAATGGAGATAAAAGATAAGAAAGAAAAGATATCTTTTTCTTTCTTGTTGACTTTAACAGAAAGCTCTGTTAAAGAGTTCCCCTGCCAGGGAAAAGAGATAGGGGTAACTGAACTATGCAAGTTTTGAAGGTGGGTTGGAATAAGTGGGCTCTAGTTCAGGGTAAATGGGTGTAGTTGGTTTTGGTTCAGTTATCGGTGCTCTTTGGACTACAGTGTATTGGACAGTAGGAGCTGCAGAGGTTACCTGAGTAGGACGGAGTTTAATATAAACAAATGATTGCTAAGATGCCAAAGATTGCTACAACAGTAGAAAAACCGGATAAAGAGTAGGAGTGTACGTTGATTAATTCTTGATTTTGGAGTGTTTGATTGAAGGTGTCTAGAGAAGTGTCCCAAGGGTTTTAATTTCAACTTGGAAGTTAGAGAAGTTATATTAGGAATAAAGTTTTGGTAAATGTGTGGATATTCAGGAAGTTGTGAATCTTTTGTAATCCAACTTGTTTGGACGGAAGATTGAGAAGGGTATTTAAAGATGTATTTGTCTGATACCAGAGTGCATCCCTGAGGAAGAAGGAAAATATTACTGGTGATTAATTTTAGTTGGCTCCTGGGACATGAGATTGAAGCTACCACTTGGGAAGGGAAAGAGAGTAAAGTTTGATTTCCAACCTTAAGGTTATATGGTGCTTCGTAAGGATAGGGAATGTAATTACAATGAGTAGTTTGGTTGGTTCCTAGTACTGCGGATAGAATGCAGTTTTGGTAATCAATAAATTGTGTTGGGTTAGAAGGGAAACAGATGTAATTGGAATCGTAATATTTGCAAATGTCTTCTGACAGGCTTTTACTATATGTGTATTTGAGAGTCTTGTGATTTAAAAAATAGTAAGGATATTCGTTATGTAACATGAGTCTCGGATAGGTGGTATTTAGTGGAATGGGAAATGGACTTACTTTATAAATTTTATAAGGAGTTTCTTCGGAAAATGGGATGATAGTAGAGAGGAGGTAAGGATTGTCTTCATGTATGTATGACCAAGATAAGGATAAGAACTTGTAGAAGTTTTCATGTGTAAGAGGTATTATTGGTTGATGTAAAATTTGACTACTGTTTCTGACAAGTTCATGCAAGATTTCATAAGAGTATACATTTAATGGGGTGTTTTGGTATTTTGCTGTAGTCCATATATTCTGTATAGTTATAATGAGATTGTGTATGTTGTCTGAGATTGCTTTTTCCAAGTTTAAGTATGTGTTTAGCTTTGATATTTCTTGGTGTAATTCTATAGAGGAGATAGATGAATTTATGTATTGTGTTAACACTTTTAAAGTTTTCTTTATATCTGTTAAAGTATTTGTATTTTGATGAACTTGTTCTTTCAGCTTATAAATGTGAGTTCTCGTATCCTGTAAGAGATTTATTTTGGTATTAAGTTTATTAATGTCGGTCATGGTGGCTGTTCCGAATAAATTTTGTAAGACCGTTCCGCCTACATTCATTAGACCTCTTCTTACTCTTTTGGGTGCTGCTGAAGGCTGAACATTTAAATGAGATAGTACCCAAGTTTTTTGAAAAATATTCTTAAATTGTTTTTGGTTTTCAAGCAATAGTGAATGAATGTATTTTAATTCTGGAGAGTCTGGTTTGTGTCAAATCTACTGTTAAATCTTTGTTGCAAGTAAGGTATATAATTAGTTATTAAATAAATATTTTTGCTTACTACTTCTTGTATACTATTATAAATTTCTTTCGAGCATCTCAAGTCTGTATTAATATTAAGATAACTAGTGATAAATTTAGATTTTCCAGACTGTTTTACGACAAAACCTTGGTGCAAATCATATTCTGATCTTGTCTTTCCTGTTTTCAGAGAGAAGATGGTTATTAGCAAGGTAAAGAAGAAGATCCAATTTCTCAACATGTTGTCTGTGAAGATGGGAGAATTTTTTTTTTTTTTTTTTATGAGAAAAAGGTTTGTACATTGATTTAATATGCATATAAAATTGAAATTAAATGATCTTGACGTTAACTTGTTATAAAATTTTCTTGTGTTATTTAATGAAAATGTATTTACAGTTTCTTACTTTACATTTTTGAAATGCCCATTTCTAATATGTTTTTATTTTTATATATTAATGTAAATGTACTAAAGAGTTCTACCTGTGGCACTTTAAAAAGAAAATTTTAACAATACTCATGGTTTGGGAGGTCTTGTGGGTGGGAAACCTCTACCCTGAGGGATGTTTTGTGTTGGAGGAAGTAAATATTCTCTGTTTCCTCTTAATATTGTACCCTGTTGTCTGTTTCGTAAAGCCATAGGATGCGGGATGTTGGTGTTTCTCAATGCGAAATTAGGAACGTAAGTGTGATCACGAGATTTGTTGTCAGGTGGTGAAGGAGGTGAAGTATTTCTAGCAGTGAAGATAGGAAAGTGGGGAATTACGTCTTGTGGAGGAGGAAATTGGATTGATGATGGAGGTTATAAAGGTCCTTGTGGGATGGGGGTAGGGGGTGGTATAGGGGGACGAGGAATTGGGATAGGATGAGCTGTTTTGAAATGATATTTAGGAGGTAGCTCAGGTGGTGGGGGAGATTGAATTTGTGACGCTGAAGGCTGAGTTGGTGAAGGAGAATCGTCAAAAGATAGTTTCGGAGGTGTTGTAGTGGGAAAACCTTTAAAATTAATTCTTGGTGGAGGAGAAGGGGAGAAAAGGAAATTGAGATTAGGAGGTGGTAAATGAGCGTGGGAGGAAGGGTGAGACTGAGCGAGAGAAGGAGGGGTGGAAGGAGAATGAGATTTTAGCGATGAAGGAGGTTGAGACGGAAGAGTTGAATGAGATGTTGATGGGAGAGGAGAAATAGAATTAGACGGAAGAGGAGAATTAGAGGGAGGTGGTAAGGGAATTGTAAGGGAGGTGTTTGTAAGGAAGGTGGAAGCTGTCTTTGGAAATAAATAGTGTGAGGAATAGCTGGGGAAGGATTTGGAGATGTTTGTGTTCGTTGTATGATTTTAGGAGGTGGCTTTTGAGATGGTGGGCTTTTAGATGGTAGAAGGTCGACTTTGGGGTTTGAGGTGGAAATAGGTACATTATCTGCTCTAAGTTTTGAAATTTTAATATTGTCCCTGTGAACGATCAGTATTTTGGATGTTTTTAAACACTGTAGGAGCAACTTATTAAAATACACTAATTGTTTAACTTGAAATGGACAAGTCCATTTCGAAAATAGTTTAGGGGACTGTTTTGGCATTTTTATTTCTAAAATAAAAACATAATCACCTACTCTAATAGGTGTTGAAATTGCTTTTTTATGCTGTCTATTCATTTGTTTTGTTGTTTCTTGCTGAATGTGTTCGCGAGCTTGGTCTCGAATGAGATTTGCTCTTTCTGCAAGATCTTTAATGTACTCATGAATAGGTTTTTGTGGCTCAGAGACTTTAGTAAAAGGAGATATATAATTGGGTAGATCCCAAGGAAGTCGTTTGTTGTAAGAATACAAGAGAAAATGAGGAGTACAACCGATAGAAGAATTGAAAGTAGAGTTAATCGCAATCTGAGTAAAAGGTATTAGTTTTCCCCAATTATCATGAGTTGAATTTACGTAATGCCTTAGATGGTTTGCAATCTTCAACATTTCTCTTTCCGCCAAACTGTTGCTAGAAGGGTGCCTAACAACGATGTTTACAGCTTTAATGCCCCATTGGTTGCAAATCTCCTTGAAAAGTTGAGACGTCATCTCTGGAGCTTTATCAGTTAAAATTATTTCTGGCACGCTGTGCCGGCATATGACTCTTTCTAGAATCGCCTGTGCAATATCTTCTGCTGTATGTTGAATCAGAGTCACTAGCTCCACATATCTTGTGAGGTATTCTTTTAGCACCAAGATATATCTCGCTTTTGTCTCTTTGCAGGTTGGTAAAGGTCCTAACACATCCAGATGAACTTTGCAAAAAGGTTCATAGGGCAAGGGATAGGTTTTAATTTCGGCATTTTTGCGTGTTTCCCTTTACTCTCTGACATGAGGTGCAGGTGTTGCAATGTACTTTGACCAGTGTATATAGTTTCGGGAATATATATTTTTCTCTGATTCTGTAGACTGTCCTGTCTATTCCACAATGCCCGGATGGGAGAGAATCGTGATTAAATTCAATGATGGAATGTATCATTGAATCTGGAACTTGTATGAGAAATCTACCATTTTGTGTGGCATAGTGGAGGATATCGTCAATCAAAACGTGCGGGAAAGTGTCAGCAGAAGTGTCTTGTTGCTGAAGAGGCTTGTTATGCGAAATCAAAGGCTTCGCAAAATTATAAAGATCTTTTAATCTGATGCACGCTTTTTGTTCTTTGACAAAATTTTCCTTTGTGAGGTGGAAGCGTGAGGTGGACAAAACTGTATTTTGGGCGAAAGTATGAGTTAGGGGTGGAGGGTTTCTGCTCAAATAATCGGGAATTATGTTTAATTTACCTTGTTTATATATAATGGTGGGATTGAAGTGCGAGATAAACAAGTTCCATCTCTCTAGACAGCCTGATAGCTGTCTGTGCCTGATGAGATGGATTAATGGTTGGTTATCTGTGATAATTGTCACCTCATAACCGAAAATAGTGTTGCGAAATTTGCGTAATGCAAAAACTATTGCAAGAGCTTCCTGTTCAGTAGTGGAATAGTTTATTTCCGCTTTGAAAAGCGATCAGAAATGAACGACAAGGGTTTTTCCTTGTTATTTTCATCTAGTTGAAAGAGAACAGCTCCGAGAGCAACGTTCGAAGCGTCAATGTTGAAAAAGAAAGGCTTGTGGTAGTCCGGATAGCACAGCTGTGGTTGCAATAAAAGTTTGTCCTTTAAGGTTTTGAAGGCTTTTTGTTGTTCTGGACCCCAGACAAAAGTTGTGTTTTTGTGAAGCAACTTTGTAATGGGTTTTACTGTTTCCGAATAGTTGTTAAGTAAGTGAGAAAAATAATTTAGGAACCCAAGGATCGACCTTTTTTCCGACACATTTGTCGGAGGCTTGAAAGGTGTGAGAGTTTTGAGTTTTATAGGATCCGGAGAAATCCCATCTTTGGAAATTTTGAAGCCTAGAAAGAGTAAGCTGGTCCTGAAAAATTTGCACCTAGAAAGCTTCATTTTTAACCTGTTTTTCTGAAATGAATCAAAGACTTTCTCTATGTTTTCAAGATGGTTTTGCAAAGAAGTGCCCATAATAAGAACGTCTTCGAGAAAAACTCTGCAGGCGTCGCCTAACAGATGATGCAATGCGAGCTCCATTGTCTTTGCGAAGCTCGAAGGAGCATTGCATAATCCGAAGTTCAAGCGTGTTGGACAGTATTGTCCTCTTGTTGTTCGAAAAGCGAGCAGTGGTTGCGAGTCTTTTTCTATTTCTACAGCGTGGTACCAACTTTTCAAATCCAAAGCTGTAAAGATGCAACTGTTCCCCAAAGAGCTAAGGACGTCTGAAATGCACGGCAATGGAAACCTCGTAAGGACAGTATGAGAATTGAGAAGACGATAGTCGACCACAACCCTTGGTTTCTCGCAGTTTTTCTTCGGAATTACCAGCATAGGTGCAGAGTGCTGGCTGGAAATGGGTCTTATATAACCTTTGTGTAGTGAATCCTCCACCCACTCTTCAATTTGGGTGAGATACTTGTGTGGGAGGCGATATTGCGGCCTGTAAAATACTTTTGGTGCATCTTCCTTGAGAGTTATTTTAAACTTTGTTAGTGGACAGATTGGGACCTCGTCGTCTCCTGAAGCTATATTCCTGAATGATTTCTCTATATGTCTTTCGTAGTTGCGCCGGGGTGAGGCTTGTAGAAATCGTTGCTAAATATACTTGCGAAGTTTCGAGAGGAGTTTCAAGAGTGAAAAGAGGATTAGCTATTGTTAAAAAAGTGTTTGTTTGCAACGTGTGATGTGCTGCAGACATATTTATAATGTCCAAAAGAACGTGACCTTTATTAACAGAACTTAAAACACTACCAATGAAGAGATAGTTATGAAGGTAAGAGTTTTCAGAACTTAAAATGAGGTGGTCAAGGGGGGGGGGGGTGTTTGCTGGAGAAAGCGCTTTGACAGATAAAGTGGTTTTAGAGTAAGGGTCAAGAGTGACATCTTCTAAAATGGATAACTTATAGTTAGTGTCTGTATCGATCATTAAATTATTGACAAAGCTTGTTACATTTGGATAAAGTGGTAAAGATGAGTTTTGGTTTACCTGTGTTCTAGTAAGGCTTTGTCATTGTGGGTAAATTGGAATAAGAGGCATTGAAATGTACCCGGTATTTGATACAATAGAGAGAGTGTTTTTATGAGCTTCAAACCTAACATTGGGTTGTATTAGAAAATTAGTTCCCAACAGTAAATCAGATTTAAATCCGTATAATGTATCATCTATTACAATGAAATTTACAGGTAAAACAGTGTTGCGCATGTGAATATATAAGATTGCTGTCCCTATTTGATCAAAGACATCCCCTGTGATAGATTTCAAAGTGATAGGCGTTTTCGTGAGTGGTTTATTTATAGCAAATTTATTTTCTAATTCTAATATAAGAGATCATTTCGCCAAACTGCTATTGCTACCGGAGTCGATCAAAAGGCGTTTATTTCTTAAAGTATAATTATTGAATGATATATGAGTGTCTAAAAAATAAGCTGGACCAATTAAAGGTTGAGAGCTTGCGTCTACATCTTCTGTTAAATTAGTGTCATTTGTGAAAGATGAAGAAAATGTTAGTTCCTGTTGAAGAGCGGTATGGTATGATTAGAGGAAGGATTTAGATCTTTTGGATACAGAGGAAGTTGTGACCTTACTTGAGGTAGTTTGTGAGTAGAAAAATTTGAAAAATCAGGAGCTGGAAATGACTTTTGAGGGTGAGATTGAGATTTAAAAGTTTTGTTGTGTGGGGTCTCCTGGATTGATTCATCCTGCTCTGAATCTAAATTAATAAAAGATGGTTGTGAAGTGGTTAATATTGCTTCATTAAAGGAGATGAAAGATTCAGAGAAATTATCGTTAGATTTAGGGTGAGTGCCCTGGGATACATTTTGATTTATGAGATTTGAGGCATTTAAAGATTGAAAATCAAATTCAGTGAAGGGAATTAATAGGGGAGATAGATTAAAATTACTTATTAAATCTTTAAAGGAGTTTGAGCTATCATGAAATTCAAAGGGTAAAATGTAGGTTGGGGTTTTATCCCAAGAAATATTTTTATTTAACAAACATGCGTGAGAGATATCAAAATCATGTAGAAAGTTAGAAGAAATATGCCCTATTAACCCTTTGATACCTACGGATGCCTCTTGGTCTCATGAATATTTCAGGTTATTTTGACCCTTATAATACGAGTTTTTAAGGTTTATTTTGCACTTTCTGATTCACAGAGCTTCAACTTCGTTAGCTAAAGCGAAAAAAGTTTGAAATATTTTACAGTCTGTTTTTATTAGCAGTGCGAAATGGACGCTTTTTGAGAATCTGCGAAAATGTTGCAACCCCTGCACTTGCAATTTTGAAAAATATTTAAAAATAAACAAATTGACTTTTGGATGTTGAAAAAATATTTTTTATAGGGTATAATAGTGTAATTAATGATTTGTTAAAAAAAATGTGTAATAACTTATATGCTGCATACTAGAACCTAGTAAATTTATGATACCATGCAAACTCATTCTGGATAGGCTACGTATTGTTTATGTTTTTTTTTTTTAATTTTTTAAAAAACTTGGATTATTTTAGTTCATTTTTCATAAGAATGATACAATTAGTACTGTAAATAAGAAAATTTATAAATTTACCCAATTCAGTGGTAAATTATACCACTTTTCGATTTGGTGATCCCATGCGGTCTCATACAGCAAAGGTATCGTCATATATATATATATATATATATATATATATATATATTATATATCATATATATATATATATATATGTTATTATATTATATTATATATTATAAATATATATTATATATATATATATATATATATATATATATATATATATATTAATTATAATATATATTATATATATATATATATATTATATATATATATATTATATATATATATATATATATCTTACATAAATATTAATATTTTATATATATATATATATATACTATATATATATTATATATATATATATATATATATATATATAATATATATATATATATATATATATAATATATATATATCTTCTTCTTCTTCATTCTTCCTTCTATTTTTCCAGAATGGAAGTAAGGTTGCGTATGACATGCATCGGAAAGAAAAGCAGTAGGAAAAACATGACAAAAGTCGAAAAGAAAGCTCAGTATTAATTAGTCAAAACTCGTCGCAGTCAGAAAATCCACCCTCACTATGGTAGATCGTCAATGTAAGGGTTCATCCCTTGGCCCAGGTGGGCCACAACCATACCCCCTCACAATCCCCCGCCATTCACTCCTGTTATACACCTTTCTTCTCGCCTCTACCAAACTCACATTTCTCTCCTTCAAACATTCGTTTACTGACTCAATCCACTTTTCTTCGGTCTCCCAGCCGGTCGGTTTCCAACACACTCGCCACTATACATCCGCTTAACCAACCGACTATCATTCATCCTTTCCACATGACCAACCATCTCAACATACTTTCATTTATTCTCTCATTTACCCCTTTCATCACACCACACAACTCTCTAATACGTTCATTACTCATTTTATCAATTCTTTTCACACCCAGCAGACCCCTAAGATTGTCCATCTGAACACATTGAACTTTAGATCTATACTGCGTACTCCAGACCATAGTCTCACTACTATACAATAACACAGGTAACAACATACCCTCATGTAAGACCCTATCACACTCAAGACTTAGTCCCTTTACATTCACCAACGATTTAATTGCACCAGCACCTTCCTGCCATTCACAACTTTCCTAACTACACTTTGCATCATCCGTTCCCTTCTCATCCAACATATACCCTAAATATTTAAACTAGACACTTGTCCAGCTGCCTCACCATCTAACTAACTTCACACTGAGGACTGTCCTCACTCACAACCATAACCTTACTCTTATGTACGTTTACTTTCAAACCCCTCCTTTTACACACCCTGCCAAATCTCTCTACCAATCCTCTCAAACTCTCTTCAGATTTGCCACACAGAACCAAATCATCCGTGTATAATAGGTAGGGTACCCTCCACTCATCTCTATTCTCCATCATTCTAACACCATTTCCTGCCATCTCCCACCTCTAATTCTTTCATACCCCATCCATATACAAATTGATAACCAAGAGACATTAACACAACACTGTTCATTCCGTTTTAATCCTAAGCCAATCACCATTGACACCATTTATTCCTTACACAAGCTTCACTATCGTCATACATACTTTTGATTCCATTCAGAAGCCTACCACCAACACCTTATATCACTAACACCTGCCCTAAAGCCATAAAGCTTCCCTATTAACTCTATCATACGCCTGTTGCAAATCCATTAAACCTAAATACAATTTATTCTTCTTCTCCCTCATTTTCTCAATCATATGTTTCAATGTAAAGATTTAATCCACACATCCTCTACCACTCCTAAACGCACCTTGCTCTTCATCAATCAGTCCTTCAGTCACTCGACGCCTCTTTCGACCAAATACAGCATATACCTTCCCTACAACACTCATAAACTTATTCCCTATAATTTTCTACAGTTCCCTTTTTCTCCCTTACCCTTATATAAGGGTACTATTACCGCTCTCCTCCAATCCCTTGGAAATAATAATAATAATAATAATAATAATAATAATAATAATAATAATAATAATAATAATAATAATAATAATAATAATAATAATAATAATAATGTAATATAGGTTACGTGGTCTGTATGAAATACAGAACTTGACCAAGGCAGGGGTCCAACGGCGGTGATTTGATACTCTGCTGACGGAGCTGGCTCGTGGTGGCTGCAGCTGGACTTGTGGAGGCTGTTAAGAATAGAGGGAAAGGCACAAACACATATGATGGGCTAATACACCCGTTAAAAAATGATAAAGATATATATATATATATTATATATATATATTATATAATATTATATAATTATATATATATTATATATATATATATTATATATATATATATTATATATATATATATATATATATATATATATATATATATATATATTGCGTATGTTTGCGACAGATTAGAGCTGGAAGAGATTCCTGGTCTTGCTGTGGATGGTCTGGCTCTAGTCCGTGGAACCATTCTTCACTCGATGGTGTCACTATCTGAAGCTTGCGTCACAGGGGTTAAGATCTTGTGAATGCTTCTTTGGAAGGTAGTAATGATAATTGGGTTGTACTTTTCCAGCTTTATTCCTCTAATCCTATTTTACAAGTGGGGGTTGGACCCCTGTCCTATAAAAAACAATAAACAAAACATTTATCAGAGAGGTTAATCTTATAATTACTATTCTATATATGAACCATATACCGCAGGATGAAATCCTACAGAACATGAAGCTTATGTAGAATAGTAGTACAAAATGATTATCAGTGTGGGGCTGTTTTATGTATATGCATACACAGGCAGGAAAAGATCCTACCAGGTATACATTCGCGTGAAGCAGCATTGCGTTTGATATGGGTGAGGCTGTTTTATGTATATGCATACACAGGCAGGAAAAGATCCTACCACTTACCAGGTATACATTCGCATGAAGCAGCATTACGTTTGGGAATGAATTGCATACTCAGATTATATTATATATATTTATATATATATATATATATATAATATATATTATTATTATATATATATATTATATATATATATATATATATATACTTTATATTAAAAGCCCTTGGATTATTAAACATACGTTACAAGTAGTTTATAATATATATAATATATATTTATATATTTATTATATATATATATATATATATATATATATTATTTATATATATATATATATATAATTTATAATATATATATATATATTGATATATGTGTGTGTGTGTGTGGTGATTGTGTGTTATTAAAAATTGCCTTTTTCGTGTTGCAGTTCTTTTGACGCGAGATGAGAGAGAGAGAGAGAGAGAGATGACGAGAGTAGAGAGAGAGGAGAGAATGTTGTAGAGCGCGCGAATTTTGCAATTAAAATTGCAAGTGTCTTAAAAAAGTTATTGAAATTCGGGCATGACCCTTTATGCCCCCTTGGAAGATCTTGCGCGCGGAATAGCAGTTTAAGCTTTGCCTGCTATTCGCTGCATTAAAATGGGCATTGCACTAATCATAATTTCTGTATCCACATTTCTACAGGAATCCTTGGTATATTTCGTTCCTCTCCTAGCCTAGTTTTAGCCTTCAGGCCTATCCGGCCTTTTTCTCTGCACATTGGTCATATAACGCACAGGCCCACTCAGGGTTATATATAGCAAATACCAGTCTATGCGACTGTTATTTGCTATATTGTTACAAAAATATATCTTATACTCCTAAATTCTAACAAATTTGGCTCATGCAATTTTGCCTATTATCAATATCATTCTGATTGTTTCTATAGATACAGTAGGAGCGTCTTTTCTTTCTGACACATCCTCCTCAAATCCTCTAGCTACTAGTCTAGCTTTCATTTTTCTCATACCACTTGTTGATACCTTTTCCTTCACCAGCCATCTGGTTGATATCGCCTGTTCACCCGCATTTTGTATTTCCTCATAAACATCATTCTTCTTCCAACTTTTCAATTCTTGTT